>JAADWV010000174.1:0-58318 GCA_023336295.1 Pythium folliculosum
AGAGCATCTCCAACGGTGCACGGTAAACAGCCCTGTACACGGAAAATTTCCCGTTTTGGTTTTTTATTTCTCCACCGGGACACGGTAAACGGGAAAACGGTAAATAAAACGGCAAAATTTGGAGGATTCACGGCAAACAGAGGCCCATTTGCCGGGGCCACGGTATCCCTGAAATCAGATGTTTCTCAGATGATTATCAGACGGAATCATGTATTTCGGATACTATCTGATAAATATCTGGTATATATCTGAGTATAAACCGGTATCCGGTGAGCATACCGGGAACCGGTGGAGAGTCATTGCGGTAAAAAACACGGTATCGGTATTTTGCCCGGCAAAGACCCGTTTACTGGCTATTTACCGTGCACCGTTGGAGATGCTCTAACTGTAAGCATTCTGGCCTGGCCTGCATCCTTGTTAACTCCCGAGTCATTGCAGCTTTATGCAAGCCAAAACGCCCTTGCCATGCACCTGTCATCCGAGTTGTGTGATGAGAGCGGATCAAAATACAGATGATGGTAAGGACCAAAACCACAAACGCGATCCAAAAGCAGCCAACACTGTTGGCTGCTTTTCTTTTCGTTCGGTGCTCTTCATCCAGTGTCGAGTGAGTGGATGGTCCCCACCAGCGAATACGGCGTAGTACAGTACTGTAGGCAGGAAGTTCTGAGATGCACTGTCGGCACAGGAGCGTTTCTTCACGAACTCGCCTCCAACAGAAACAGAAATGGAGACTGGCTCCTTGCGATTCGTCGCTGCTTGGTCACAGGTCCAGTCCCTTGGGAAAGGTCTGATTTGCTGCGGGCTGTGCGACTCAGACCAGGCCTCGAACCAATTTCCACAGGAATTGTTGTCGCCGGGCCAAAACTGTTCTCACATTGCCTCGAGCAGACGAGACTGCTTCCTGTGGATAGTGCACCAGCTCTGCCCGACAGTTGGACATCCCTGAGTTCGCAAAAGGGAACAAAGAGCAGACGGGGTGCTTTGGGTATCGGCTACGTGGTTGCAGAATTAGGGGGCTACATGTTTTTTATTTCCACCATAAATTACGGTGCTTGACGAAGATGACTGCCGATGAGATCTTTTCGTCTTGCAACGGGGGACTGACTGATCTAGCGGCCCAACTCTCCCCCTTCTCCTTGTGAATCACAAGCTGTGATGTCGAGGACCTCGACGCCACGGGAGATGCAGGTTCGGAACGCCAACGGATCCGAACTCGATTGCTGATCGATTGACGCTGTCAATGACTTGGGCGATGCGAGTTACCCCACCGAGCTGAGTGCATAGCGCCTCGGAAAGAAAATGACAAGAATCGAAAGCAACTGTAAAGCTGCCTTGCTCTCGTCCATGCACCCACACACATGCGCCAACTCATCAACGGGCAGTGTCTGACCGAGCGAAGCAACTGCACCACGCGAGCGAGAGCGTCCGGAACAGAGAATGATCTTAGCGACCTTTATTCGGTGCTGCCATAGCACCTCGACGGTAGTGACTCATGTCACTCTTCTGCGACAATCTTTAGATGTCGTTTCTAGCATTTCTAAACGATAGTGCAAGGTGGCCAGTTCATTGACGAGCGCACCGCGAAACGTTCGGGAATCTAGAGCGCCACCATGTCGACCACCACGCGCCAGCACCTCCCGCCATGCTGCCACGGCGCCGTGCTGCCGCGGAAGGACACACCAAAGGTGCTGTGCATGCGCCTAACGATCGTGCGTCTAATTGTTGCCCACGGGGACTAACGTGTGGGTTTGTTATTTAGGTCCGCTTCAAGTCCGAGTTGGCCAAGTACGCGGTCGCGAGCGCCGCAAAAGACGCGCTCCCGCGGCTTGCGGACGCGCTCACGACCGCGCGGTCCGCGCTTCAGTTGGACCGCTCGGGGTCTAATGCCGCTGGCAGTGCCACGGCCGGGCCGCAGTTCCAGAGTCTGGATGCCATCCAGGCGCACATCGCGGCGGTCGTCGAGTACCTCTCGCTCGTGCGCGGCTTCACCGTGGCACCTGCCAGCCTCGTGTCGGACGCGCAGCCACCGCTGGTGGCAGTATCTTTGGCAGTGCCAAGCCCCGTGGCCACGCTGGACGCTGGCGTCGTCGGTGGTGGCAGTGGTTCGCCGCTGCGGCAGCCGCTGCTGGACCCGGCGGCCACGGGCGTGGACCTCGGGCCGTCGCGCTCTAAGTGCCTGAGCTTCTGCAGCTGGCGCGACGTGCTCACGAATGGCAGCGCGTACGCACCCAACGCGCGCGTGGAGACGGCCCAGGCGCTGCTGGCCAGTGGCCTTTTGCTGCTCCAGGACGCGCGCGTCCGTGTGGACGCCATGCTGGCCGAGCGCGTGACCGAGCTCCCGGAGAACGAGATCAAGATGGCGTATCAGCTGCTGCTCCACGCCGCCGGCGTGTTCGACGCGTGTTTGCGTGCGCTGGACGTGGCGCCGCGCGCGATCGGCGCCGACGCCAGCGATCTGGGTGCCACGCCCGCCAATAGCAGTGCCACGGCCAACACCACTGCGACAGAGGAGCCCAGGGGGGACGACGCGGCCGCGCTGGAGCAGTGGCGCCAGGAGCAGCGCCGCGCAAGCCAGCCGCCGCCGCCCTCCTCCGCCACGACTGCCACGACCAGCGCACCGTCCGCACCCCCGCTAGCGGATGGCATCCACGCGGACGACGACGACTTTGCGCTGCTGAGCCGGCTGCCGGACCTCGCGCACGGCCGCTTCTCGCAGCTTCTCGCGTGGGTCGCGCTCGCGCAGGCGCAGGAGCTTGTGGTGCTGCGCGGCGTCTCGCGTGACTTTGTGGACTACACGCTCATGGCCAAGCTCTCGGTCGACGTGGCGCAGCGCTACGGCGAGGCGCAGGGGTTCGCGGCGCGGCACCTGCCGTGCGCGTCCTCGGCCGTCGCCGAGCGCCTGCAGCTCTACTGCGCGTTCAAGCAGGCCTACTACACGGCCGTCTCCTGCTACTTCCAGGTACAGTAACTGCATGTGTGTTGCCCCACACTGAGAGGCGTTATCTTACGGGCCGCGTTGTGTAGGGCGCTGCGTGTATGGAGAAAGACGACGCGCGCCACTGCGCGCAGGCGATCGCCGACTTCAAGAAGGCCGGCAAGCTGATCCAGGAGGCCAATCAGCGCAAGGCGCAGTACGACGCCAAGGCGCCCAAGGACGAGCGCGACCGGCTCTTCGCGATCAAGACCGTGTACGTGCGCGCCGAGCAGATCATCCAGCGCGACCTGGAGATCGTGACGCGCCGTAACGACTCGATCTACTACGAGCGGGTACCGTACTGTGCTCGTTCTAGAGTATCGTGCTGGCTGGCTGGAGGACGCTAACATCGTCGTGCCACTGTAGATCCCCGAGCCCGAGCCGCAGAGTGAGCCGATCAGTCTCGTGCGCGCCGTCGAGTTCCCGGCCGTCGACGTCCACGCGCTGTGGCACGACGCCGACATCAACACGTGTATCCAGGCGACAAATCCGCGCGCCGCGGACGCAGCGTCCGGTCAGACCGTCGGATCCAGGCCGGCCGCGTCGGCAGCAGCGGCTGGACACACACAAGAAGGCGGTCCGCGGAAAGACGGGTGCTGTGATAGCTGCGTCATCTCGTAGAGAGCACCCGGTCAAGCGATATGGTCGCCTGAGGAAGAAAACACTGATATTTTGACAATTATGGGCAGCACCAGGAGTTGCAACACGGAAATCATTGGACAACACTACGAACTGTGTGCATGAATGGTATGGGGCGAGATCTCGTGCCTTACATGGGTTTGTCACTGTCTTCGTTCACGAAACAAGAAGACAAGGCACCCCAGACGCCAAACATACATCGACCCAGGCAAAGTCAGTTCATCTCGTACGTCACCGCGCCCACGTCGGCCGCAATCAACGACGAGGAAACGCCAGCGAACGCCATGGCACAGCACTCGATCAACTTCCCAGCACTTGGGCCGGTCGCGAATGCCGCCGCGCAAGCGTTTCTCGCCCAGTTCGCCGCGCCGTCGATTGTTGCTGGCTCACCGCATGATCAAGCACTCGTTGACCAAGCAACCGCCGAGTACCAGATCCGACTCGGTCTCCACACAGCGCACGCCGTGACCGACGACGAGCTGCGCCAGGCACGGAAGCGCGTGCAGGTTCTGGAGGCGGAGTACGCGAACGCGGATTTCCCGCTCAACGCGGCCGGCGGGGGTCAACGCCTCCAACAGTTGATGGCCACGAGTCAGACGCAGGCGACGGACATCCGGCAGGCGCAGGCAGAGATCCAGCGCCTTCAACAAGTGGTGGCAGATCTTCAGCAGCAAGTGGTCCCACAGCTTCAGGCAGATGCCGCTGCCGCTCGAACTGACATCGACGAGCTTCAAGAGAGCAACCGCCGTATCGCCAACCAACTCACCAACGCCAACCGCCGAATGAGCAACAAGATCGCCGTGGACGGTGTCCCGGTAAACATGACCGGTCGAAACGTCCCACTCCGCCCATTTGTCAGCGTCAATGGTGCATTCGGTCCCGGAGTTGTTCGTCGAGGGGGGCGGCGGCAAGTTGGACTCCCGCAGCCAGTCGCCGGTACTCCGATCCCGACTCCTCCCTTCCCAGCGACGTTCGCGGATATCGGCACGATGAATCAAGACGCTATCAACAACCTGGCGATCCTGATGAACGAGGACTTCGGCATCGGGCCCACCGACACACTTCCAACGCAGCATGCCAAACTCGGTCGATTCTTGGCCGACCGAGTGTGAGTCTCATCGCTTACAACCAGTGCCCAGCGGATTGCGCCATCGATGGCAACCGCCGGAGAACTCCATCGCATCATCTGATTGATGGCAAACCAAAGTTCAAATAGACTTCTCTGAGAAAGATGCTTCACCGTTTTGTGGGACGGGGTGCAGCGAAGTTCTTCTCACCCGACAGGTCATTTTTTCGTTTCGCACACGATGGCTGCTCACTCGAAAGCCTTTCCCGCACTCCCGGCGCCAGCGGACCCGCGCGTTTCCGCGGCGGAGACCTCAGCAGTCGAGGCAGCTTCTCCGTACGACGGGAGCCTGGTTGGGTCTGTGCTTGACGGCTACAAAAGCCGGCGTCAACTGCGCGTGCTGGGGCTCGCCACCGACGACGTGCTCACTGTGAGGCTGCGACGGCGCGCTCTCGAGACTGAGTACGCGTCGGCAGCGTATCCGCCGGGCCCTAGACGTGCAGCTCGGCAAACGGAGACGACGCAGTGTATCGTATCCATCCAGAAGGGCATGGACGAGAAACTGGATGCGACCGACGGCTTTCGGCGCAGCGTGGCTGTCGCCAACATTCATCGGGGCCTGGAACCTTCGCGAGAAAGCAAAAAAGCGGTTCGTGTCAGTGCGCGCGTGGCTCGTGCGGACAAACTTCGCGCCTCCGCCGTGCTGCAAAATAAAGAGATCCGCTCGCAGAACGGAACGAGCGTCTACTGGGCTTTCGCCAAGAAGACTAAGGGCGACATTCCGCTCGCGCGGTTCCTGCAAGTGAGCCCGCAGGCCGGTCCCGGCATCCTGCCCCACCAGGCGCACATGTGCGGGCTGCCGGTGGTCGCAGTCGGCGCGCCGATCCCGAGCCCGCCGTTCCCGACCACGTTTGACACCATCCGCCGCATGACGCGGCAGGACATCAACGACCTCGCGATCGTCATGAACGACACCTTCGGCATCCGCGCGACGGATCCGCGCGACATCTGGCAGCAGCAGGTGCGGCTCGCGCTCACAGGCTGCATGTGAGACGTGTGAGGGAGAGAGAGAGAGACTACAAAGGACGGGTCGCGCTGATTGCATTTTGCCGTACGTTTTAGTATTGGTAAGAAACACACTGCCAACTTCAACTGCTGGAGTGCACTTCAACAGCGAATGATAGTCCTAGGCGGAAGGAAGGCGCGCGCCGAGGACAAGTCAAGGGGTGTTCCACTGTTATTCTCATGAACTCGCTCCAGCTTGTGGGTAGACGCTGCTGGATGGAGACGCCGCACACTGGCACCTAAGACCACTGCGCTCGATGGCCACACGCGCAGTGCGATCGCGTCAGACCCGCTGGCTGGCACAGAGAGCCGCGGACCTCAGTCGGCTGGGCACACGTACGGCGGCAGCGACCGCAGCGGCACAGAACTGGAGTCCTCCGGAATACCACGTCTGATTTGGGGCCAGAGAGTCAAAACCTGTCATACGGACACTTCTCTTGTCGGGTCGAACAAGGGAGCCTCTGGCCACCACGGTCAGTTCGTCTTTGGCAGCCTCTCACGCACACACAGACGAACGACCACGACGAGCCATGGCGCTGTACTCGGCGAACATCCCACCGCTCGCGGCCGTTGCGAACCTCCTCGCTCAGCCTCTCCTCGCGCAGATCACCGCGCCCGCGATCGTCGCCGGCACACCGCACGACGGCGCAGACCTGGACCAAGCCGTCGCCGAGTACGAATTGCGGCGCGCGCTTCAGGCGTCGGGCTTCGTGACCGTGAACGAGCTCCGACAGGCGCGCATCCGGATGCGCGCGATCGAGGCCGAGTTCGCAGCTGCAGCCTACCCGCTCAACGTTGTGGCTCCGGGACAAACCCAACGGGCCGTGCGTCAGCTTCAGCGGACGTCGGCACGTTTGAAGGCACTTGAAGCTCAAGCTCGTGGTATGCTGGTCAATCTAAACCAAACCACCCTGCAACTCCGTCTCGGCGCCCAGAATGCGGAGCTCCGAGTGCTGAACCAGATCGCAGCGGATGCCGTCCCAGCCAGCATGCCACTTACGCACGTGCGGCTCCAACCGTTCGTCAGCGTTGACGGAATGCTCGGGAACGAAATTGTCCCGCGAGATCCGAACCGTCTTGCTCTTCCTCCAGTCGCTGCCGGTATGCAGATCCCAAGCCCTCCGTTTCCTACGACGTTTGCTGCCATCGGCAGAATGACGATACAGGACATCAACGACCTCTCGGTCTTGATGAACAGCGGCTTCGGCATTGACGATGACGACCTTGCCCCTACGTGGCGCGCCAAGCTCCGCCGCTTCTTGTCCGGCCAAGTGTGAAGAAGCAGGCTACGAAACGCATTCCAGCCATTGCTGGAGGCCGCCGCGCCGTCTCCTGAGATTAGAAGAGGCAATCCACCGGCGGCAAAACACGAAACATCTTAGTAGCGATTCGAATACATGTTAACTTCTCCCAGTCCTGGACTCGCCATGTGCGATAGGGCACACCCAACGGTACTTCGCTCACCCTCTACATCGTGTATGTGGATGAACACGGTGCTTTGGGGCGAGGCCGTACGACTGCACCAGGATGTTGAGTCTTGAGAACCGCGACGTCAGTAGAATTGTTGTACTAGGAAGAAAGCCACAAACAGAATACCAATCGAGGTCATGGAAGCACGCCCTCAACAGCGATAACGTGGGCCAACCCCGCGCGACGCTCGCTCCAATCGCGCCCAACACTCCTGGTCCACTCACGTGGCCAGCGCGATCTGCAGCTTCCGCTGCCAGACGGCCAGCGAGTCCGCCGCCCGGATGCCAAAGCTGTCGTTCATCACGATCGTGAGATCGTTGATTTCCTGCTTGCTCATGCGGCTGATGGCGTGGTACGTCTCTGGGAACGGCGGGCTCGGAATCACCTCGCGAATCGCGACCACGGGGAGCGCGGGCGCGCCGGCTCGGCGAGGGATCACACCAACACCGACCTGCGTGCTCACTTTCTCAAAGCGCCACAACGGGAAGTCGCGGTTGGCGCCCTGGGAGGCGATTGCCTTGACCGTCATGCCGTTGAGCGTGCATTTATCCAAATTGCGTGCCATGGCGTCGACGTAGACCGTTGGGTCCTCATTCAAATCGGCACGAATAAACACTTGATCCGCCTCGAAGCGCTGGTTGGCGCCGCCAACGCCCGCCACAAACCTGTCGAACATCGCCCCCACCATGCGGTCAAAGTCGTCGATCTCGTGCACTGCATCCAGATGTCCCTGGTTGATGTCCTGGGCCATAATCACGCCCTCATTGCGATACGCGCCCATTGCATCTGGCGGCGGGAGGAAGACTGCGTCTTGCCTCGGACCCGGTGGAGGAAACGCTGCCGAGGCGTATTCCGCCTCGAGTGCACACCGTCGCAGCCGCGCTGCGCACGCCTCGTCCACCGTGACGAGGCGCATTGTCTTCAGGAGACGTCGCGATTTCCACTCGGCGCTTGCGAGGCTGATGAGCGCCGCGTCCAGCGGCGTGCCCGCGATATCCAGGGCGGCGACCGTCGCCTCAGCGGACACGCGCGGATGCGTGAGCGCGGGGAGCGCAGGGAAGTCCTTCGAGTGCGTACCCATGACCAATGACGAGTACGAAAACTAAAGTCGGGTAACGACGAGAACGACACACAGCCGTTGGGAAACCTGGGACGCGTCCTCAGAAGGCCATCGATCACGGCGCCCCCGTCTCAGTTGCCGTCTCTCATCCATCTCCCGGTCCACACAATCTACAACAACATTCATTGACCATGCTCCTCGCCGAGTACGCCGCGCTCCCGCCCCCAATTAACGCGCAGGCGCGCGCTGCGCTCGCGCACGTGTCGGCGCCGGCGGTCGCGTTTGGCTCGCCGCTCGACAACGACCTCCTCGAGCGCGCGCGCGTCGAGTACAAGTGGCGCAAGCTCTACCACTCGCTCCGGCTGGTCACCGACGATGAGCTGCTCCACGCGCGGCTGCGCTGGGCGGCGCTGCTGCACGAGTACGCCGCGCACGCGTACCCGCCGGCGCCGCAGTCCACGCTGGCCCACATCGCGCGGCTCTGCGCGCAGCTGGCGGACGAGCCACTGGACGACCTCCCGGCGGCGGCCGAGGCGCTCGCGGCGGTGCGCGCCGCGCTGAACCGTCTCCGCCGCGCGCTCGACGGCGAGCGCGAGCCGCCCACCAAGAAAGAGAAGACGGAGCCACCGGCCGCGCAGCAGCAGGAGACCAAGAAGAAGACGGAGACGCGCCGCCGCCGCCGAGAGTGAGACGAAAGATCGGGACTTGAAGTTGGCAGGAGTGATGGTCTGGTTATAGTCTCGAACTTGTTACACCTTGGATACAAATCCCTCGTGTAGTGTTTCTCCCACAAGGGACCGTTCGTCCCGCCGTCAGTTCCCCTTGTGAATCAGACGATCTCCATTTCCAAGGCGGGGAAACGCCGCCAAAAGGGGGGGACCTCTGTGTCTACGGCGGCCAATGGCGACGACCACCACGGCGGCGCTGCCCGCGGGCGTCTACCGCCAGTACAAGCGCGCGACCGCGTTCTTCCTCTCGTGGCTGCTGCGCGCGGATGCGGACGCCGACGCCACCGCCACGGACGCCACGGACGCGCCGGCGCTGCACGTGTACGACCGGCGGGTCGCGGCGATCGCGCGCACGCCGGCGGCGGCGCTGCCCACCACGGCGCAGCGGCAGCTCTGGCCGCGCGCGCTGGCGGCGTGCGAGACGACCAAGCGCTGGATTTCTCCAACTACTACGAGGTGCTGGCGCTGCCGGACGACTATTTCGACGATAACGATGACGGCGCGTTCCAGTCGGCGGCGATCGCGGGCGCCGGCACGATCCGCCCGCTCTCGGCAGCGGACCGCCGCGCGCTGTTTGACGAGGCGTTCGACGAGGACGTGCAGGTGGAGCTCGCGTGCTTCTTCATGGAGCTCGAGGAGCTCTCGGAGGCCGTGTACGCGGCGTTCTTCGACGTGAAAGTCGGCAAAAAGACGCTGCTCGAGGCCACGGCCGTGGCCAAAGTGGCCATCGACTGCGCCAGCGGCGTCACCGCGCGCCTGCAGCTGCGGTACCCGCTGATCGAGGACGGCATGGACCTCATGGTCATGATGTCCGAGTTCTTCCCGTTCCAGGCGCTCGACGCCGTGCGCGACGACGTGCTCGCGGCCTGGACGCCCAGCCTTGACAAGGACGCCGAGCCAAAGTACCAGTACGTGCGCGGCTCGATCCTCTGGGACGTGCTCTGGTCCGCGCGCGGGCTCCGCAAGTTTGCCAACTCGATCCGCCCGGGCGCGCGCGACCCGCTGATCATCCAGGAAGGCCTCTACGGCGAGACCTACGGCGAGGAGCGCACGCCGCAGTACATGGTGCCCAACCTGTTCGTCATGCAGTCGTTCCTGGCGCAGCAGCTGCCGCTGCTGTACAACATGCTGGACGAGAACCGGCACCGAGGCACCGAGTTCCGAGTTTGGCGCCGGGGGTCTCCGCGAGTGGTACGTCAAGCCGTTCGAGCGCTACTTCAAGACGTGCAAAGATGGTGTTCATTGGGATTACATGGGTACGGTCGATCTCGGCGCTGCAAGGCAACCTCGGGCTCGGCCGCAACATCAGTCTATCGATCACGCATCGCTGGGACCTGGAGGACCGACTCAACGCGTCCATCATTCGCGGCAACATGCAGCAAACCGACCCGAGTCTCCACCAGGCCATGGAGAAGGTGCTGTACGACATGCAGGAAGACGAAGAGCTCATTAATGTGCTGCGAGCCCACCCGATGCTGGCGGGCTGCACGCTGCTGGATCACCACGGCAGCTACTTGTTCGTCGGCTCGTTCGCGACGATGACAACCGTGCGCTTTCGAGCTTTTTGTCATATCTACTCGGCGCTTCGCGACCGCCAGCTGCTCGAGACGATCCCGTTCTTTGAAGACATCATCCAAGTGTACGAGCAGGCTGTCTTCACGCCGAACCGCGCTGCTGCGACCCACGGGTCGTTCTTGCGTCGTTCCTTGCGAGCTGTAACATGACCGAGTCAGCGATTGACGCCGTCTTCAACAAGCGTGACGCCTCGCGAGGGAAGCTCTCGAAGCGCGCACGTGAGTCGCACCAACTCAAGGACATGTCGCCGCTCTTCCACTTGCTCGTGGCCAAGGATTACTCCGTTCTCCCAGTCGAAGTGTCGAAAACCACACCATGGACGAAGATACTGAAGGCCGTGGCAGAATTGTGCCGAGAGGAGCTGTTCGACTCGCGAGTCCTCTCGCGAGACTTGCTCAAGCTCAGTGATGATCTCATGGATGTGTTCAACGCCCTTTGCGATAAGCTCGATCGTCGCGATGCGTTCAACTCCATGGTCGCCGAGATGGATCCGCGCACACCGCTGAACGTGAGGAGAAGTCGCGCCTCCGTCGACGCCATCATCAATCCGCTTCTCCCGCTTCTCGACACGCTGAGCCTCGACGGTGCGGCGGTGATGACGAGCGACACGGCTGGGTTGCTACGAATGGACATGTAACGGCCGGATGTGCGCGCACGCGGTGAGGCGATGGCAGAATTGATCAGCGAATCCGTCCTGGGCATGGCCCGCCGGCTGAAGTAATCTCATCTCGTTTCGGGGTCTGAGCGAGTCTCAGATCGAGACCATCTACTTCACGTTACCGCGAACTCCAGACTTGGTCTCGCTTGAGGTCGGGTCTCGAAAGTTTCGAATTGATCTGCTTGGGAAGCCGACGACAATGGAGGCGTTCAAGTCACTTATGAAGATGATGGAGGAAAGCACAGGGCCGCTGCACGGAGACCAGATTGCCACGCTGAAGAAGCAGGTCATGGAGGACCCAGCAGTTCTGAGCATGGTTCTTCCCGGCCCGAACGTCGAGTTATGCTCGCTACTGCACCACGCAGCGGCTGGCCGCGTCCGTGATCGACATCTACTGGAGTGGTTGATTCAAATGGGCGCGTTGTACCGCCAGCCGAGCCACTTCCACAACCCGCCAGAGATCGGCCAGAACCGACGGGTCGGGCTCCACAACGACCAGCTCTGCGACTACATGGCCGTCCATAGCGCAGCGAAGGCCGGGTATCCAGACATGGTGCGGTTGATCCTTGGCGCCAACCACTTTCGCGACACCAACAAAGTGACCTACCAGACCAAAGACTCGCTCCCGCACATTGCCGTGCGGAATAGCGATCGTGGCGTGCTTGCGTTCGTGATGCACATGGGCGCGAACGTCACCCACAAGAACGCGGCCGGCAAGTACGTCCATGACCTCACGACCAACCCGCGGTGGAAGCGCGAGCTGTTGACCTCAGTCGTGGAGCAGCGCAAGCACGATGAACTCATCCAGGAGTTCAAGCGAGAGCGAGCCCAGGGCATGCAGATCCAGCAGGATCGAGTCGAGCAGGGAGAGAAGCTCAAAGAGCGTTTGGAGCAGCACCGTGATGCTGCAGCGCAAGGACTCGACGGGTCGGCCGCCGTGGCGACTGCCAACATGAAGAAGAAACCGGCGGCTTCGACCACAAATGCTGCATCGTCTGCTGCCATCAGCAGCACGGCCGCATCCGCCGAGGTCGGTGGCTCCTCGAAGAAGAAGAACAAGAAGAAAAAGAAGAAGGACGAGGACACAATCCGTGCGGACGACCACGTGACCGAGACCGCTCTGCAGCTCATGGAACAGTTATCCGTCTCGAAGAAGGGATCCACCACGACGGCAGCGACGGGGGAGACAACCAACGCAGTTGATCGAGTGGATCGGCTGGCCGAGCTGTTGGAGGCGCTCAAAGAAGGCGGTCGGGCGTCGCCGGCAGAGGGCGAGTCCACGGCGGCCGCAGCGCTGAATATCATCGACGAGATCAAGTCCAAGGTCATGTACTTGGCGCAGAGCAGCAACCTCCAGGACTTTTCGCGGGACATGGTGCTGCGCGACGCCAACGACGCGTCGCGCGTGCTGTTCTTGCTGAGCACGTACCACCGCCAGCTGCCGCCGGCGCCGACGGCGGCCCGCGAGGATCTGTGGCAGGTCGAGTCGCCGATGCCGCTGCCCACCACGGCACTGGGCAAGGTCCAGCAGCGCGCCGGCCCGGACCTCGACTTCACCGACTTTCTCTCGTTCCTCGCGCTCACGGCGACGCTGTATGCCGAGTACCGCCGCACGGCGCAGGCCAAGGAGCTGCTCGACCTGCTGGAGCGGCGCCTGCTCAAGGTGCGGCAGCGCGTGCTGCTCTTCCGCAAGTTCGTCGAGACGCTGGTCGAGGGCCGCGCGAACGCCGGCCTCACGCAGCCGCTGGGCGCCACGGACGAGGCCACGCGCCAGCTCGCGTGGTACGTGAGCGACCACGGCATCCCGAACGCCGAGGTCGTCTCGGCGCTCGACATGATGTTTGGCTGCCGCTTCTACCGGCGCATCGGGCCGCTCACGGACGACATGACCTCGTCGTTCGCGGCGTTCACGGAGCAGATCGTCGAGGACGCGGACGACGCCGACGCCGTGGCCGTGTACGTGGACAAGCACGTCGTGCTCGCGGCGTACTCGCTGGACCGCGTCGACGCGGCCGCGCGGATCGTGGCCGTGGCCGCGAGAGAGTGCGGCGTGCGGCTGCCCGCGGCCGCACTGGCCGCGGCCACGACCGAGCCGACGCTCTCGCTGCGGGGCTTTGAGTTCTCCGCCGCGGGCATCATCCGCAAGTGAGTAGGATTGTAGCAGCTAGTGTGTGATGGATAATGACGATATGTGTGCTTTCCATTTTGGTGGCAGTCGTTGGGGGAATGTTCTGCGAATAGTTGCGATATCTGGTCGTGGGGCAGCACCAGGAAACGAATGAGGGAAATCCCCACTAACAACGCGCGCGTCCAAAACAGCGATCATTTAAATTATGCGTTTCGTTTTGTTTCTCGAAGTGTGTGTTTCGTCGTGCGGGGCGGAACATGCAGAAGGCGGGTAGCGTCATACGCGCACGACACCACGCGCGCGGAAAGCGGTAAAAACGTGTTGTGGGGAAAAGGCGGGAAGAAAAGCAGAGCGGGGAACCGATTCTCGGCGCGTTCAAATGTCCTCGCACCACTTGTTCTCCTCGCGGATCATCTGCTCCTCCTCGGGCGTGAACTCCTGCGTGATGCCGAACGTGGCGCGAATCTCCTCGGGGGTCTTGCCCTTGATCAGCGTCGCGACCTTGGCGCACGTGAGGTCCAGCAGCGACTTGATGTCCATGTAGTTGGCCGCGAGGATGAGCTCAAAAAGCATCTCCTGCTCGAGCTTCTCCACAAAGTCGGCGTCCCACTCGCTCACGGCGTCGCGGATGTCGTTCGTGCGCAGCGGCTTCTCGATGTCCTTCATCGGGTTGTTGTGGTGGTGCTGGCAAAACTCGATCACCTTGGTGAGCACCGCGCCCTTGACGTTGGGCAGCGGCACGTCCGGCGTCTCCTCGTCGTCCTGCTCCTCGGCCGTGAGCGTCTTCACGAGCTGCGAGACCGACGCCACCTCGAGCGCGACCTCGAACTTCTCGCCGTCCTGGGAAACGAGGTTGACCTTGCTCATGGTTGTTGGGGGTTGGGTATGCTGACTTGGGGGAAAGTTGGCGGATTCGGTTGTGGGGAATTTCCGCGCTTTTCGTTGGCACGGGCCATCAACGGGCTGGAAAGGGAGCGACCGAAGCGGGGGAGCGGAGGGAGAGACGGCGGCGAAAGAGCGTTGGGTGCGAGACCAACACTCATGAGTGTATCATTGATGGAAGGGTATGCATCTATGAAGAGTAGTATACGGTGAAAAAAATCACGGCATCCTAAATTCGAATAAAGGGATAACCTAGTTTATCGATTGTGGAAGGTCAACAGAACACTGGATCGCGCGGGTCGGTCCTCCCGTCCGCCCGCACAGTTCCTGAATCAGGCCCGAGCAGTCCCTTGTATCAGCCGTGTACCCATCTTCACCAATCCGGAACATTCTCCACAGAACCGATCTCTCTCTCCTTTGAGTCTCTCCTGCCCGCGTCATTACTGGGTCCATGCGGGGCAAGCGACAGGAGCGTAATGATGCAATTGTGATATCCATTGATGGTTATGATTCATACTGGAGCCCCCTTTCCTGCCAAGAGGGGAGGGTCATAGACTCTGCCTGCTCTGCCTCGCTCTCCTGTCGCTTACCAGAACATGGAGCTGCTGGGCACCGAGGCCTTGTTGCGCGAGTAGCGCATGTACTTTTGGTCGTTGAGCTTGTCGCCCTGGGTCTTGTCGAGCTTGCCCGTGGCCACGAGCGAGCCGCTGTTGGCCAGCGACGAGCCGCTGCCGCTGCGCGCCGACGGGCTGCCCAGCGAGAGGATCGTGCCGGCGCTCTTGCCGTCGGCGCTCGTGCTGTAGGCGATGTTGCCGGTGCCCGAGGGCGAGCGCGCGAGCTCCTTGGCGGCCTTGAGCGCCGCGTGGAGCTGCATCATCTTGGGCTCGATCGCCTCCATGAACTGCTGCTGCGGGCCGATGACGCTGCCCGGGCGGCACAGGCGCAGCCACCCGATGAGCTCGTGCGCCGTGAACTGGTCGTGCTTCATCATGTACGCGCCGATGCACGTGCCCGTGCGCCCGAGCCCGGCCTTGCAGTGCACGGCCACGGCGCCCGGCGTCTTCTCGCAGGCCTCGATGAACTTGAGCAGGATGGGCAGGGGCGCGTTCGTGCCGTCCGGGTAGATGAGGTCCAGGTGGTCGATGCCCGCCGAGAGGAACTTTTTCTCGTCGTACTGCTTGTCGTTCAGGCGCACCACGAGCGTCACGTTCTTCTTCTTGAAGTACGGGATGTAGTGCTCCGGCGTGAGCATCACGTGGCCCTGCGCCGTGCGGCTGTACGTGTTGTGCGGGCCCGCGAACGCGATGAACTTGGGCGAGACCCACGTGAGGTCGCCGTTCTCCACGCGCTCAAAGTGCTGGTACTCGTGCAGGTCGAACGTCTTGGGCGAGACGTAGCCCACGGTGAGCGCGCGCTCGAGGCCCTTGAGGCAGTCGAGCACGCTCAGGTTGAACGTGCACACGCTCGGCGTGGCGTCGTGGAACGGCGGGAAGCGCATGCGCTCGAACGGTTCGAACGCCTTGGCCGCGCTCAGGCCCTGGAACAGGATGCCCCAGCACGCGAGGATGCACACGGCGTTGGCGCGCTGCTGGCCCTGCGCCGACGAGTAGAAGAACACGCGCTCGCCCGTCTTGGCCGCGCTCGCGAGCTTCTTGTTGAGCATGTCGGCGAACACGAACGTGTGGCCCAGGTTGAGCGGGCCGAAGTCGAGGTAGAAGTTCCAGTACACGAGCTCCTCGTCGATCGAGAAGAAGTGCGCGCCGTTGATGCGGGGCGGCGCCTTCTTGAGCGCGACGTACCAGAGGCGGTTCGGCAGGTACTCGACGGCCTCCTCAAGTCCGGGGATCGTCACGGGGTTGGCCATGGTGCTGGAGTTGGGAGAGTTGGCGAGGGGGAACATCGTTGGGGGTTGGGAGGCTCTTGACTTCACAAGAGGCTTCGTCGGGCGGTGGAGGTTGGCTGGCTCTGGAAAGAGTTGCTGAAGGCTCCTTGCTGCTAGCTGTGGTGGCTGGCTGCGCTGGACGAGTGCTTTTTGGAAGTGAGTGAACTATCGGGCCGCCGAGGCGGTCGAGGCGAGAGCTAACACGGGCACGGGGCGCCGCCCTCGTCGTTCACGTGACCGAACGAGTGAACCCGCGTCCTCTCGCCCCAGTGAGGCTATCGCTCGACGCGCTCTGCAACTTCTTCCTCAACAGCCCTCACCGTCCTCTGCTACGCGCACATCCGGGGTCGAGGGCGTCGGAGGCGCAAAGCACCGACCGCCTCGCACGCCGCTCTCGACTCTTATCGCAGCTGGTCCGTCGCCCATCGACATCTTGGAACGCGATCCACGTGTTTGCTTAGCCTTCCTCTCCCCCAACCCATCTCGCCGCTCGATCTGCCTCCTCGTCGCCAATCGGATCGTCCTCAGGACAGCACTGACGGCACTGCTTGTACCACGCGAAGCCAGTCTCTCTCTCTGTCACCGCTATTTTGGTCGTAGTCACATTTAGATCGCATGCAGCTTATTTGAGGTGAGGTCGTGCTGGTTGCCAAATACAACTCTTCCTCGTATCAAACGATCTGCTCTTCCGGATGAGGATCGTTGAAGTGATCGAGACAGAGAATCACCACGTGCTGGTTATGCTTGTACGATACTAGAGTGCATCGAGTCACAGCAGACGGCAATGGGCTTGCTCTCAAACGCTGGATCAGCCTTTATCATCGGGAATACTCGAGCTCTAAGTAGATGCGCCACATCAGCACCTCGTCAATGAATCATGAGAAACGGCGATAGGAGTTTTCAAACGAAAGCACGCACATACCATTACGAACCCACTCAGTTACGGCTTGCCAATTGGACCCAAGAGACGACAGCGAGGTCAGCTCTGGATGCCCAAACCATCATACGCCAACTCTTCAGAACCCATGCATGAACATAACAATCTGCTCTTGGATACGCTTCTTGATCCCCAAGTAGAAGCGGAGGTCCGATTCGACGTCTTCACGGTGCATGTCGTTCAGGATAGCGTCTTGGTTCGATAGAGTACGATAACACTGGTCAATACTCTCGTTGATCTTCCGGAGGCGATTGGTCTGAATATCGAATTCGTCGGGTGGTAGAACCATCTCTTGAGAACGAGTCATGGTAGTCGTCACAGCAGTATGCATGCGCTTGTGTGGATGCGCAACCAGCTCGCGAGAACTCGCAAGTTCGACAAGGTCGCTTGATGGACGTTCGTTGGGCGGGTCCTCGCGCCGCCGCTTTCCTGAAGCTCGAGTTGGTGTCGGTTGCACAACTGGAATGTCCGCTTCAGTTGTCTCATAGTCCGAGCTAGCTGAATCGTCAATTGAGTTAATGGCACTGGAATGCAAGACCATATCTCGAGTTTGGACGGGGGATGCGTGATCACCGGCCGATGCAGTAGCTGGTGATTGAGTGGGTGCGATAGCTCCCTTCTTCGCCTTCGATGCTTGCGTCTTCTTAGCTGTCACGCTGCTTTGAACGGCAGCGGCATCGTGTGTGACTGGAAGCGCTTGAGCTCGAGGTACCTCATAGTCGACAAGAACCCCTCGCTCAGCTGCAGTCTTCGCCTGGTCTTCAAGTAGCCATTCCGGGAGCATTTCAGGGTTCTGAAGCTCAACAAATCGAGGACCACGCTCCGTGTTCGCGCTTGTGGATGCCACAGCAAGCTGAGGGTCCTCAGCTGCCGCTGGCAATGTGCGAGGCTCCAGCGTCACGGGCTTCGTAGGCTTTCCACTAGTGGGTCGCCCCGTTGCGTCGTTCGTGTTTTTCTGAGCAACTATCTTCAACCGTGGAGTCTCGTTGAGAACAAGCTGGTGAAGTTCGGGCTCGAGTAGCAAAGCCATTTGGAGGTACAGAACGTCAAGTCGTCCAGCACAAAAGTCAAGAAACGGTTTTTGCTCTGTGGACTTGATTGATGCGTTGTGCGCTCGGCGGTACGTCGACACGATTTCAGTCCACATCTGCTGGAGCTTTTGAGCTGTGTGGTTTTGAATCACGTTCGGCGTGACGTTGTCGAACAAAGCGTCCTCGAAGTGAACCTTGTCGTAGAATGAGTTCTGACAGAGGAAAGAAATGTGAACATCGCGCCAGAATGCGTTCACGTCCGCTCGACTCTTCACGGGCACGTTCATCTCGCCCCATCGGGTGTTGAAATCGGGGCTGAGGACGACATTAATCAAACGGAAACGACAGCCACGTCGTGCTCGAACCGTCACTGCTTTTCCACTGGCACCGGTGGTCGTCTCAGCGGCAGCTGGAGGCCGTGGAAATGCTGGTGTATGGAGTGTGCTTGTAGAAGAAGCTTGTGTACGAGAAGCAACCGGAGCCGCATGTGCTTCTGGAGAAGATCCCATCGGTGTCTTGTTTTCAAGGCCCGCCACAGCTGTAACCTCAGGCATCGTTTCCTGCATGTTCGGTGCAGCAAAGGCCACGCCTTGAGTCAAATCCACGGTATTGTGCAGCAGGATCGCTGGCACCGTTGACCCGGGCGGAGCAGCCGGCTTGAGTTCCTCCTCCTGACTAGCGAACTCCTGGGGTGCTTGGGGCTGAGTAGCTGGTACAACAGCAAGCCAAGGTGCTGCCGGCGAGTTCGAGTAGCTTGGCATCGCCTGCGGACTTGAACGAGTGAGTTGGCTTTCCGTAGTCGCTGCTGGGGTTGGCACGGCGGCCACTGCATTTCCCACCTTTCGTGGCGGACGAGTCGGCTTCTTCGCGGCAGGTGCCTTGATCGGCGCATTCGACGCAGTCGCCGCTGCGGCTATCGCGGAAGATCCCGTCGCAGTCGTATACGGCACCGGCGTGGGCGCAAGTTTTACAAGCGGTGCCGGAGCGGCGGGTGTGGGGGTAGAAGCAGCGACGTTTCTGGCTGCCTTTGGCGCGATTCGGATCGGCGTGGGTGGCGGTGTGAGCTTCACAGCGCGCGCCGACCGCCGACCCGTCTTCTTCTGCGACTGGCGCTCAAACATCGCGAGCATGTCGGCTTCCTGGAGCAGCTCGACGAGCTGGGTCTTGGCGCGCGTCACGGGCTTGTTCACGCCCGACTCCTGCTCACGCGGGCGGACCGAGAGCCCGCGACGCACACACTCTTCGCGCAGCACGTCCACCGAAAACTGCTCGTAGGGATCGCGCAGCCCCACGTGCGATGACGACGGCGTGCGCCGCGGCCGCAGCTGCGGCGTGCGCACCACCGGCAGCGCCGGCGAGCGCGCCTTCCGCGTGCGCCGCGCGCGCGTCGGCGAGGGCGTAGGCGCGGAGGCCGCCGTCGTGGCGCTCGCGCTCGTCGCCGTCGCCGCCGGCGGCTTCGAGGGCGAGGCCTGCGCCCGCGTCGTGCGCTTGGCGTCGCCGACGGTGGTAGTCGTAGGTGATGGGCTGGTCATCGCCCCCACCGCCGCGGGGGCGGAGACGGGGGCCGTGGAACTGGCGGAGGGCGAGAGCGTGACGCCCATGGCGCTCGTGAGCGTCTGCTGGCGCATGGTGCGCCGCGTGGGCGTCGTCATCGTCGTCGTGGAGGCCGCCGCCGCGCGCATCGCGATTCCCGTGGACGCTTTCCCGAGGCTGGTTTCCCCTGTCGCGCGCTGGCGGGATTTCCCCGCCCCGGAAAACGAGGGACCATCACTCCTGCGAAGTCAAAACGGGTTCTACGGGCCAGTCGTTTGGAGGCGGGTTTACGAGACCCGTGCGAGTGGGTCCGACCCGTTTCTCGAGAAGCCTGCGAAAAGAGAACCCAGACCCGGAGGTTGTTCTCACCTGAAATTCGGGCAAGGCATGCTGGGTGAGGATGGGTTAATCACTGCCAGTTCGTGCACCCATCTCAAAAAAGATCCCACCAGAAATGATACTAACTCACTGCATAGTACGATATTTAGGAATAATGTACTGTTATAGCAGGTTCGTAGCATGTATCGGATGTCGTGACACACGTGTGGGATGAACAAAGCCACAACGGAAAAACGTGCAGACGGTGGGATGGTGGGGCATTGGTCTCCAGATTCCTAGCACACTGTGATATTCCATTAACCTCTATACATTATCCCAAGCCATGTTTATAAATATTCACACTACCTTTACAATAGCGAGAACTGTGACAACACATTGAATCACAGCTACGTAAAGCGAGGTCGTTACCCCGCATCGCGAGTCGCCACAATGATGCCACCGTCCTGCAGCCGGCAGACTCAAGCCACGCACTCTCTTTGTCGGAGCCTGGCTGGCTAAAATCCTCCTCCCATTGTGGGCCTGAAACGCCGCCCTGTGGGAAGAATGCCTTGCGGCAGCCGGGCAGACACTTTTTCCGTGCTCGTTGACACGTCTGCGATTTGACAGCCGGGAGTGGCGTGGCGACTCTGGACAGACGCGGGCGAGTCGCCGCTTTGTTCCCTCGTCGTTGCCGGCGTCCGTCCCTCTCTTTCCTCCCTGCCGTCCCTCCTTCGAGGCCAACTTTGCTCCTCCTCGTTCTTCGCGCACACACGGAAGCTCGCACTCCAGCATTCGCCGTTTCGAGCACCAAAGCGCGCGCCGCTCCATTCCACGTGGCCTTCTTCTTCCTTCAGCCGGCCGGATAACGCCAGTCGAGAGACCCAGACGAGAGTTGGGCGCGAACGGCAGAGAGAGAGAGAGAAGCAGCGACAGCAGTAGCAGCAGCAGCTGGAGTTCGAGCAGAGGCGTCTCCCCACAGCAGATACACTTGCACGCGTACGCGACATTTGCTTCGACCCGATGGCGCTCACTCTCGCGTGCGACGACAAGCTCAGCCCAGGCGCCAGCATCAGCCCCAGTAGCTGCGCGCTCCCGAGCCGCGGCGACGGCTACGAGTTCGAGGCGTCGTCGTCCTGGACCATGGAGCTGTCGCGGTGGCGCGTGCGGCTGCGCCGCCTCAAGCGCTGGTCGCGGTACGAGGGGCGCGCGAGCGACGGCCAGTTCGACACGCACGACGTGCCCGACACGCAGCGCCTGCGCAGCGCGTCCGAGCAGCAGCAATCGGTGCGCCTGCGCCACTCGCTGACAAGCGTCGGGAGTATGGCGTCGTCGTTTGCGCCGCCGCCGCGGGCGTCTGTCGTGAGGTACTGCGCGTACGAGCCCGTGGTGCCGCCCGTGCGGATCCCGTCGATCTACCGGCAGCAAGACAAGCAGCGCGGCGTGCGCGTCGGCGGTGACCGCGTGCCGTTCACGCTCGACGGCCACAAGCGGCGGCGCAAGATCATGCGCCCGCTGCCACCCATCCGTGAGAGCGAACCGCTCGAGTATGCGCCGCTACCCGACATGCGCAACTCGATGGCGATGGTGTACGCGCGCATGGGGCGGCCCACGCGGTCACGCCGCGCCAAGAGTGTGTAGAAGAATCTGAAACTCGAGAAGCCTGCGCAATGCCCTCGGAACACAAGACCACAGCCAGGATGATGGCAACGGAGCCGCCGTCGACTGCCATCCACCAACCGCGACCACGCATGCACACAATCCGGTGTCGCACGCAAGCTTCCTCTTGGTGCCAGTCTCCAGTCCACCTCCTCCAGCAAGTCATGCCACTATGGAACATGGACATGGCCTGGATCCCTTGCCTCCCAACACAGAAGCCCGCTCTCTCGACCCCCAGCATTCGACACGGTGTGCGTCACCCACCCGCGCCAACTGAGCCGTTTTGTATGGCTGTTTGTATGCGCAACGGAGCTCCTCACACAGTAGACAGTACGTCATTGCGACCAATGAGAGTGATGGTCGTGAACTCAAGACCCAGAGCGCCACCACCACAAGTCAAGCGAGTGGTGGCGAAGACACGCCGGGTGCAAGCGACTTGCGAGTCGGTCGAGTCAAACGCACCGCGCGTCTCTCACGCTTCGTCACATTCCCAGATTTGCTCTCTAGCACGAGAGTCTCTGTCAGTTCAGCACCACAACGCCGGCACCATGGCCGTCGCGCTCGAAAGCGCCAGTAGCCACCGCAGCAGCCTGCGCGTGCGAGTGGATCCGCAGGACCACCACCACCATCACGACCACCACCATCGTCAACAGCTCCACCACCAGGGCCACCAGAGCCACCACCACTGGTGGCACTGGCGCCACAAGAAGCCCTCGGCCGACGAAGAGCAGCAGCCCACGACACGACCGCAGCAGCACACTCGCCGTGTGCACCAGCACCACCACGCGCCGTCGCTGGAGCCCAAGCACTCGACGCTCAGCAAGCGCCTCTCGAGCGCCACCGCGTGCCACGACGACCCGCACTCGGCCCACGGCCGCCGCAAGCGCATCGTGCTCCACGCGATCTTCAAGTGCTAATGCGCCGAAAACAAGAAGCCAGCGAGCCGGACGACAACGCCGCCACACTGTATTTAGCGACCTCATCCCCCCACTAACTTAACACCTCATAGATAGACGTTGCCTTTCGCGCGCTCAGAAGGATGCTTCATGGAGCCAGCGGCCAAGATCCCCCACGGTAACCGCCACCTCCCGTTCCACTTCACCTTTGGATCTCATTCGAGCGGTAGATGCCGGAAGGCGCTCTCCACCTTCCTCCTCTCTGCTGGCGTGTGGAGAGGCGTGGCGCACGCCAGCTGGTCGGGTGTTAGGGGACGCTTCGACGCTCTGATTGGCCACCTGGAGATAATATCCTTTATTTTAACCAATCAAACGCGTTTGTAGCTGCTGAACTCTTGAATCTCACACGTCGCAGGGGTTCCCCTCGCGTTCGGCGCCGCCTCTTTACACCCCATACTCGGCTCCAGTATGGAGGCGCGTCTCCGGGTGGCAAATGCATTGCTCTCCCGCACGCGCGCGGTCTGTTGTTGCTCTGCCCTGTGTGGGTGGAGGGGGATGGGAGCGCGGATTATGGTGGCATTCTCAGGGCGCGAGCGGACCGGTTCTCTCTCGCTTCCGCGCTCTCTCTCTCCCCTCAACAAGATCCCCTCGTTCGGCATTCCCCAAACGTCTCCGCGCGCCGTCGGCACCGCTTCTCTCCCCCCAAACGCCAAGTGTGATCATGAAGGGCTGCCGGAGCGTGTCGGTCGTCAACGAGGACGCGCACAGCGCCGTCGCCGCCGCGGCGCCGCTGTCGTCCTCGGAGTCGGCGCCATCGGCCGCGAGCGGGAGTCGCTTCAGCCTCCAGGAAGGACGCGCGGCGCAGTGGTCGGGCACCTCCGCGTCTGAGCGCAAGCGCGCGTCGTCGCTCGAGTCGTGGCTGCACAACACGATCGGCGGCAAGCGCGACGCCGCCGACAAGGAGCAGCGCCGCGCCGCGCGCCGCGCCAAGCGGAAAGCGTTCTTCCGCAAGATGTTCTTCCTGTCGCCGTCGCCCGAGGAAGACGAGGACGAATTCGCCACGCAGTCGCCGGTGCGCACGCCGCCGCCGTCGTCCAAGGCCCAGTTCCCGCCGCGTGACGAGAATGTGCCGACGGGTGAGACCACGACGTACAAGCTGGACCAGGGCTACTACGCGTCCATGGCGTCGATTCTCAAGCAGTACAAGAGCGACTGCCTGAGCGAGAACGGCGAGGACGACGACGACGACGAGAGCGAGACCGAGAAGGAGGACTGCTTCGACACGAGCGACCTCGACAGCAACACGGACATGAGCGAGGTGAGCGACATGAGCGAGATCAGCGTGTTTGACCTCGAGGAGGGCGACGAGACTGACGACGAGACGGACGAACTGGAGAACGACGTCGTGGTCCACGCGGATTATTCGCTCGTGCCGATCCCCGAGACGGAGCTGGTCGAGTCGACGACGCCGCCGTCGGCCCTGACGCCCGCTGCTGTTGTGGTCGCCGTGCAGGATGTGGTGCGGGAGATGCCCGCGCACGTCACGCCGCCCGTGCGCGTGCCCATGGAGTACACGCTCCACGACCGACGCGGAGGAACGTTGGTCGGCGGCAAGCACGTGCTCTTCACGAGTGCGGCGTTCAAGCGCAAGCAGCGGCAGATGCTCTACGGCATGCGCTCGATCGACGAGGACGCGCAGTTTGTCGTGCCCCAGATCCACGACGATGACGATGACAGCGAAGACGAGCTCAACGTGTCGGGCGTCTACGCGCTCCAGAATGAATGGATCTAAGATCCCCCGCCACCTCGCAAGTGCCTTGTGGTCGAGTCGAAGACCACTTCGCGCATCGCGCTCCAGCCTCGGTGACCCCTGACGACGATGTCGTTCGCTGTTGTTCGATCCCGACGCCCCTCCTCTCGCGTGGGGGTTGACATCGCCGTCCTACCCTCCCCCAGGTGGGTCCTCCTCGCCTCGCGTGACTCGGACGATGTCCGACCGAGAATGCGCCACTCGTCTCGAGGATCCGCTCCATCGCCCCTCCCCTCAGCGTTCAGCGTGGCGCTGACGTATCCAGCCGGCTTCGAGCCTTGTTTGTGGAGGCTGCTGTGGCCAGCAGCCTCACTTGATGTCCTAACTTATTTGGCGTAATGAAACCTGTCGCGTCGTGCAATGTTGCACGTGTACCATCATCCCTAGTGTCCTACCATTTCCCTGCACATGAGCGAGCCCTCACCCGTTGAATTCGCATGTCCTACCCGGACGCCACCGAAGTCGGCCACGCGCTTGTTCGCAACATGGCAGAACCCCATCTCCACCGTTGTCCATGCCGGAAGGCGGCATGGACAACGGTGCCTCGGTCCGTGCTCGTTCCGGCATGGACACCTTCTTATCCGTTAAGGACAGCCAGCTTTCACCGGCTGTCCTTGACGATCATTGTTGATCCCGTCCTCGCCACTGTAACCAGGACAACAAAGGTGTGGGTTGGCCATGTTGAGTGCCCCCACCGTCCAGACGGACCACCGACGGTCGTCGACCGTGTGGGCGCGTTCGGCACCCACCGGACACGCGGTCGGGAGCGCGCGCCCAGACGGCGGTGGCCAAAGCGTCTAGCCCGTCGCGTCACACCCACGCACTCGCCTTGCCTCACAGGAAAGTGCGACCGGCTCCTACCAGCTCTACGACTGCAACCGCTTCATTTCAATGCGCGTGGGCGGGGCGATCAAGCTCATGTACACAACTTGGAATACATGACGCCACCGGCGGGCGCTTGCATGCAATGGCGGTCGCGCCGCGCCGCTCGCCTTCGCGCATCAACATCCTCGTCCTTTCCATCGACCCCCGCGTGTTGATGCAGCTGGTTCCACAGATTGACCCTTATTTTGACCAATCCGTGGCATTTATTCTTTTCGTGCAGCCAATCATAGCACGACATCAATGATCAGTCCCTCGTTTTGGTGAGACGATCGAATTGTTTTCGGGACTGGCTTTTCCTCCCCTTTTCACGCTCTCGCGCACTCACTTTGGCACTTCCTGCCCCGTGACCAAGAGCTACAAACATCCTTCCAATCGAGATGCTCAAGCTGCCGTCGGGCTCCGGCTGCGACGCCTCGGGCGACGAGACCTCCCCGCGCACGATGCCGCCGCCGTCGTCCACGCCGTCGGGCGCGTCCGCGCACTTCGTGCCCAACCACATCCACAACCTGCCCATGGCCGTGCCGGTGCAGGGCATTGGTCCGCCGGCTATCTCGCGCACGCGCTCCACGGGCTCCAACGGCGGCGGCAGCGGCGCCAACATGACGCGCAAGAAGACCATCCACCAGTTCTCCTTCCGCTCGCTGCTCAATAACGACGTGCTGCGGCTCGCGGACTACGCCGGCAAGGTCGTGCTCATCATGAACGTGGCGTCGCACTGCAACTCAACGACGCGCGAGTACCTGCAGCTCAACGAGCTCGCCGCGCAGTTCCCCGATCTCGTGATCATCGGCTGCCCGTGCAACCAGTTTGGCCACCAGGAGAACCTCGTGAGCGAGGAGATCATGCTGAGCCTCAAGCACATCCGCCCCGGCGGCGGCTTCACGCCCAACTTCCCGCTCACCGAGAAGCTCGAGGTGAACGGCGCGAACGCGCACGCCGTGTTCAACTTCCTCAAGCTCTCGCTGCCCTTCCCGGCGGACCGCACGCTCATGGACGAGATGTCGTCGCCCGGCGGCGTGTTCTCGCACCCCATGCGCATCATCTGGATGCCCGTGTCGCGGGCAGATATCTCGTGGAATTTTGAAAAGGTGAGTGGACTGGTACGGAGGAACGGCGATTGAGGCTTTGTACTGATGTTTCTCTGTGGTGGTGATGTCCATGCAGTTCCTCGTGGGTCCCGACGGCGTGCCGTACCGCCGCTACAGCCCCAAGGCCGACATGAAGATCATCATCGAGGACATCCGGAAGCTGCTCACGGGCGACTACGAAACGCAATGAAACCTCCAAAGTGTGGAATATTCCTAAGTTTTGTGGTTGGTTTGTGCTCTTCCCCTCTCCGATCTCCCTCTTCTATTGCGTTAGCAAAGCTCTCCTACTCCATGTCCATTCGGGATGCTCAGCATGCAGAGTCGCATCTTCCTCGCGTGGTGTCGCTTCTGGTGGTGTTGACAAGCACGGGCGATTGGATATAAATACTGCGAGCGTAACACGTTTTAACCAATCATTCCACTCCAATTCATCCCGTATTGTCCAATCCATGATTTTATTGGCCTTCTTCTCGGTTTGATTGGTCTAAAACGGCTGGTGGCGTTGGCCTTTCGCGTTCCAACCAAATCCGCGAAGAGCTACACAGACCATCTCGCTCGCCGGCCATCGCGAGTGCCGCCGCTCTTCCCCGCCGCTTGCCGCTCGCCCCTGCGCAGTAGAGACGCCGTTCATCGCCTTCCGCCGCCACCATGCAGCACGATGAGTTGATCTGGGGCGTGATCTCCAACCAGTTCTGCTCGTTCAAGAGCAAGTACGTGGCCCAACATGCGCACATGGCCAACGCGTTTGACTTTGCGTGCGACTTACTGATCATGTTGTGAACCTGCAGGCTGCCGGGCACGGGCGCCATGTTCTGCCGCAACGAGTACAACGTCACGGGCCTGTGCAATCGCAACGCGTGTCCGCTGGCCAACAGTCGGTACGCGACCGTGCGCGAGCACGACGGCGTATGCTACCTGTACATGAAGACGATCGAGCGCGCGCACACGCCCAACCGGCTCTGGGAGCGCGTCAAGCTGAGCAAGAACTACACCAAGTCGCTGGCGCAGCTGGACGAGCAACTGCAGTTCTGGCCCAAGAAGCTCATCCACAAGAACAAGCAGCGCCTGACCAAGATCCACCAGTACCTCATGCGCATGCGCAAGCTGCGGCTCAAGACCAAGCCCAAGCTCGTGGTCATCAACAAGAAGGTGGAGCGGAGAGAGGTGCGCCGCGAGAAGAAGGCCGAGGTGGCCGCCAAGCTCGACACGGCCATCACCAAGGAGCTGCTCGAGCGCCTCCAGAAGGGCACGTACGGCGACATTTACAACTTCCCCGAGCGCGAGTTCGCCAAGGTCATGGACAAGAAGGGCGAGCACCAGGAGATGGAGGAGGAGAGCGAAGGCGAGTTCGAGGAGGAGTTCGAGGACGAGGACGAGGAGGAGGAGGAGGACGGCGCCGTCGAGTACGTCGAGGACTTTGACGAGGACGAGAGCGACCTCGAGGACTTCAGCGCCGGCGACGACGACGACGACGACGAGAACGAGGAAGACGAGGAGGACGAGAGCGACGACGACAGCGACGCCGGCAGCGCCGGCCCGGTCTCCAAGAAGCGGAAAGCGCCCTCCAGCAAGCCGGCCTCGGCTGCCAAGAAGGCCAAGAAGCCCACCAAGCGTACGTGGAGTTTGTATTGGAGGTATCGGCGTTGTCGACGCGTGTATCTGACTTTTTTTGTGCTTTGTTTTACAGCGTCGGGTCCGTACATCAACATCGAGTACGAGGAGGAGCGCGAGATGGAGACGGCCGGCAGCACCAACTGGTAATCCGTTTCTGCGTGCGAGCCGGGAGTTGCGTGGTGGTTTATTCAATAGAGAACGACAGAGCAGAACCAGTGAGAGAGAGAAATACTTCGTTTACATACACATTTTATCAAAAGCACGACTTGGGGATTTCTTACTGCTGTGAGCACGCCGGGCGCGCCTCCTCTTCGTCTGCGTCGGTCGACGTTGCGCTGGACGGCATGAGGAAGCCACTCAGGCCAGCGCTCGCCTTTTTGGACGCGCTTTCCGCTGCTGTCTCCTCCTCCTGCTTCGCAGCGGCGGCGTCTGGGGTCTGGATCGAGGAGAACGAGCTCACGGCCGATGGTTCAGCTAAGAGTGCGCTCGCCTCTCTGGCGGACGCCTCAAACGCAGCGACATCATCATCTAACAGTGTCGAGCGGTAGCTAGAGCTACTCGTTGCGGGGGTTCGACTCTCGAGGCGCTTCTTGAGTTGGCGGATCTCGACGAGCAGCTCCAAGTTTTCCTTCTCAAGATACGACTCGTTCGAGCTCTTCTCGGCTGCCATGGTGTGCTTGGCCTTGTTTAGGTCCTCGATACGCACTTCCAGCTCGACGACTTGCTCGCTCTTCTCCTTCAGGACTGCACGCATATCCTCCACTTCCTGCTGCGCCTTGCCTTTGATGTCTTCAACGACAGACTCAAGCTCCCGACGCATGTGGCTGTTACGATCCTTCTCGTTCTGAACAGCGCGCTTGAGCTCCTCCGTGTGGGCCTTCAGCTCTTCGATGTGCGTCTTGAGCATGCCGACCTCTTCCTCCTTCAGGCGTACGAGTCGGGTTTGCTGCTGTTCTGCCGCCTCCTTGGTCAAAGCCTTCGCGGCAGCGGCATCCTTCAACTGGGCTTCAAGCTTCTCGACTTGCAGCTGGAGGCTTTGACGGTCGCTCTTCAGCTTCTGGAACACAGCGAGGGTATCCTTCGTCATCTTTACCTGCTCAAGCTTGTCAATGCGCTTTTGCTGGACTTCGACGATGCCGTCCAACTTCTCCTTTGCGAGTTGAACCTCCACAAGTTGACTGTGGTAGTGAACCGCCTCCATCTGGGCTGACTTGAGCGTCTCGGACAGCTCTTCAAGCTCATTGCGGTGTTGGTAGTCTTCACCTTCGAGCTTCTCCATAGCAGTCTTCAATTTGGTGAACTGTTCCGCTTGGCTATTGCGCTCCTCCTCGATCTCGGACAGCTGCTGCGAGAGCTGCTCGACCTTGCCGGACAGCTCAGCTACGAGCTCGCCATTGGCTACTTCTTTCTCACTCAGCTTGACCTGCAGCGAGCGACTTTGGCTTTCCATCTCTTCCAACTTGGCCTCGAGATCCTCGATGCGCTTCTTCAACGACGCCTCTCGCTCTTTTGCAATGCGGCTCATCTCCAGCATTTCCATGTCGTTCTGTTCAATGGATGCACGAAGGTCCGTGATCTGGCGTTCAGCAAATTGCTTGAACGCAGTTACCTCATCTTGCGCTTCTTGGTACTGCTCACGAAGATTCGAGTTTTCGAACTCAAGCTTGCGAGTGACCTCATCGACTCGTTCAGCCCAGTGACGCTCGCGGGAGGCAACTTCATCCTCAAGCTGCTGCTTTTCGACCTTGAGGGCATCGTTGACACTTCGAAGACGCTCAACCTCACTCTGAGCTGAGGTGGATTGCTCACTGAGCTCAGCCAACTTGGTTCTCTCCTCAGTCACCGATCGGAGCTGTTCCTCAAGACGGCGGAAGTGCTGCTCGGCTTGATGCGCGCGAGCCTTCCACTCGTTCTCCGTCTCAACTAGAGCGTCCTTGGCACTGACAAGCTGCTCTTCGACCCGCTCAAGCTTCTCCCGAGTTGCCAACTCTCTTGCCTTGGCGGCTTGCAACTCGGCATCCAACTTGTGGAACTGTTGTTCTGCTTGCTGCGCGCGAGCCGTCCATTCTGCCTGAGTCTTGTTCAAGGTCTCCTTGCTGGTGGAAAGCTCTTGCTCCAACATATCCACTGTTTGTCTGAGAACTGACTCTTCGCCTTGCGTGGACATCAGTCGCTGCTGGCTCTGGTAGCGTAGCTCGGCTTGCTCCTCCGTCGCGCGAGCAAAATCAAGTCGCAGCTTTGCTAGCTCAGCTTCAAGGTTTTCCTTGCTGGCGAGCGACTCCTTTACGGCAAGCTGAGAGGACTTCAGCGCGTCAAGCTTGTGCTTGAAGTCGTCCCGCATCATATCCAGTGCTTCTTCGTAAGATTTGGCATCGAGCTCGGCCTTCTCACGCCGCTGCGTTTCAGTCTCCAAACGGAGCATCACCTCTTCCAGGCCCGCACTTGACGTGGAAAAATCCATCTTATCACTCGCATTGGTCGACGCAGCAGACTTGTTGTCAAGGGAGCTGGCGACAGCATCCAGCTTTGACTGAAGGTCCATCTTCTCCTCCGAAAGCAGCATCAACTGTGACTCCAACGCACTCAGTTCCTCGACCAGGTCCGACTTGGCGCGCTTGGCCACCTCGAGCTCCTCTTCAAGAGCAGACTGCGATACCTCGTGTTCCTGGCACATCTTCTCGAGTTCTTGAACACGCCCATTCAGATCACCTGCACTGAAAGCAGCAACTCCCTCCTGTTGACGTTCCGTAACCGTCTCGCGGAGAGCTTGAAGCTCGTGTTCAGCCTTCAGAAGCTGAGCTCGGAGCTCTGCATTCTCGTTCGACTTCGTCGCAACTTCAGCGACACGAACAGCGAGCGAGTCATCGAGGGACTTTTTCGCAATCTCGAGGATCTCGAACTTGCTTTCCAATTCCGACACCATCTCCTCCAAAGCAGCCTTCTCTGTCTGGGTAGCATCAAGTTCGGACGCAAGCTGCCGCAGCTTGGTCTCCTTCTCGGCCACGGCTGCAGCGAACTTGTTCTTCTCCTCCTCAATAGTCTCACGATCAGCACGTAGGTCCTCCAGCTCAGCTGCCAAGCGTTGAGTATCACGGCGTTCCTTGCCGAGAGCGGCCTCGCTTTCCTCCCACTTAGTCGCAAGACCCCAACGCTCCTCACGCATGCGAACAAGCTCAGCCTGAAGTTCGTCGCTAGAGGCACTCTTCTGGAACCATGCGGATTTCTCTTCATCGAGCGCCTGAATCGCCTCTTGGAGACGGGAAACTTCAGCGGCCTTGTCAGCTAGCTGAGCTTCTTGGTCCTCCGAAAGGTGAATAAGCTTCTTGATCTCAGTTGTCAAAATCTTCTCGTGGGCGATCTTGGTGTCGAGTTCAGCGCGAAGGGACTCGATACGCTCCGTAAGTCCTTCGATTTCTCCTGCGAGGGTGTCTGGGACTTGAAGCATTTCAGTGTTCAGCTGTGTCAATTGCTGGCGAAGATGGGCATTTTCGTTCGCAAAATGAGCCTTCGCTGTTTCAAGACTGCCAACCTTTTGGCTCAGTTCGTCCATCTCAGCCTGCAAGAAGTCCCTGTAAGATCGTGCTTCGGCGGCCACAGCTTCAGCCTGCTGAAGTTGGATGTCCTTCTCAGATAGCACCGTTGCCAGGCGCTGGACTTGTTCATTCTGGGTGTCACGACCAGGTCGCTCGGCTTCAGTCGACAGTTCTTCAACGCGTTTCGCGTGGAGTTGAACAAGCTCCTCCATTTGCAGCTTCGTCCTCTCAAGCTCCTCCATTGCCTCATCGGCTCGGTTTGCCTCTGCTTCCTGGTCGTTACTAGCCTCATTCAGTTCGCTTTGCGCTTGTTCAAGCTCGCACTCCAGCTGACGGATGCGGTTCAGCGTTTGCTCGCCAGCTGATGGTCGAGAGTCCGGACCGAGGGCCATGGCCGAGTTGCGTTCACGCTCCAACTCCTCCAGCTGATGCTCAAGGGTAGACAGGCTGTCGCGCAGATTAGCTTTTTCGCTTGTGAGACAGCTCACTCGAGCCTCCAGATCTGAGTGCATCTTGGTGGTCTGTTGGAGTTGCTCTTCAAGCTCGACCATAGCATCCATCAAGTTTGATCGCTCGGACGAAAGACGCTCATTTTCGAGAGTGAGTTCATCACAGCGCTTGGCTAGAATACCTTCTTCCTCTTGCTTTCGGTCGGTACTTTGTGCCAGCTTCAGCTGCTCCAGCTCGTGCAAAAGGGAAGCTTCGCGTGCGGTGAAATCACTGCGCCTCTGCTCTAGCTCCTCCGACTTCGACAGCAGCTCCTCCTCAAGCTTGGCCACTTCATCCTGTTTCTCCAGCTTCAGCTCTTCAAGCTCCACGAAAGCATCTTGGAGCTGACTAGAGAGCTCTTCAATCTCTTGCTTGGTGTTGGTCTCCATCTCAGCGCACTTCACGTTGTGGGTGCGCTGCATCTCCTCAGTGCTTTGCTTCAACGCGACAAGATTCTCCTTCAGCACTTCGTTCTCGTGCGTTAGCTCGCGCAGCGAATTCTCCACGTCTTCGCTAACACCGTTGAGACTGCTCATAGCTTCCAGTTGGATGCGAAGCTCCGCCATAGTGGACTCCATCTGCTTGCGCTCCGACAGCCATGCTTCTTTCTCCTCCTGCCACTCCTCATCCTTCAACTTCAGGTTCTCCCGCTCTTCCGCGAGCTCGTTCTGCACATGATCAAGAAGCTGCTTGGTGTTCGCTAACTCCTCGTTTTCCTGGTCCTTCGAAAGCTGAAGGCGCATCTGCAACTCCTCAGTGGCCATCTTAAGCACCTCGTGATCTCCTCTCAGCTGCGCGTGTTGATCGGCGGTGGTTGCAAGAAGTTCGCACTTCGACACCAGTCGCATGACCCGTGCCTCAAGATCGCCTGACGCCGGAACATCATCATCTTCGTCGAAGCGCGACTTTGCTGTGCGAGACACAGCGTTCTCCAGCAAGTCGACAAGCTCCGCCACCTGTTTTTCAGCAGCAGCACGACCATCTCTTTTGCGGCTGCGAGATGAACTGCTGCTCGAACGCCGGCTCGCAGCGTCATCGTCATCGTTGTCATCGTCACTTGCAGCAGCATCCAACATCGACATGAGATTCTGCGGGTCCACGTTCTCCTTTGAATCGTCAGAAACCCGACGCTTCCGCGGCTGGGGGTTTGGCGACGCGAGTCCTGCAACGTTGATATCGAAGTCAGTTCGCAGTGGCTTCAGCAGGTTGTTCGCCGAGAAGTCGCCGGGACACCACGTCTCACGTGTGCGCTTGGGACGATGCTTCGAGTTACGTGCCGATGCGAGCCCGCGTACGCCTTCGCTGGAGCTCGACAGCATCAGACCGAGCAAACGAACCATCTCCGCCTTGTTCTTGCTCTGCTCGTTCTGGAGCGCCTCGTTCTCGGCCTTGAGGGCGTTGTACGCTTCGCAGTTCACCAGCTTCTTGAGTTCGTGCACTTCGCGCTTCAGACGCTTGAGCTGCGCCTGGTCGTCCAGCACCTCGTTCACGGTCGCTGACGTCTGGATGTTCTTGGCGCGCGCGGCGAACTGGAGCGTACTCTTGGTTTCTTCGAGGTATCGGTCGGACGGCGTGACGCAGCAGATAATCAGCGTGCGCGTGTTGCCGTCGAGCGAGTTTTGGAGCAGCCGCGTGAGCTTGCTGTCGCGGAACGGCGCGTTCTGCATACTCGGCCCGGCGGTCGCGAGCGAGTTGATGACGCGCGAGAGCGTGAGCAGCGACTTGTTGATGTTGCCGGCCTCGCGCTGGCGCGCGCCCTCGGCGGCCGTGTGGCGCATGCTCTCGGAGCCAGCGAGGTCGACGAGGTTGAGCGAGGCGACCAGCACGGCGCCGTTGACGTCGTCGGACTGGCGGCGCGTGGCGCATTTTTGCTTGCTCTCGATGACGATGCGGAAGATGCTGTGCGAGCGCGAGCTCTTGTCGTTCATGGCCGTCGTGCCGACCGTGCGGTTCTGGTTGCCGACGCGCAGCAGCTGCATGATCTCGTCGTACGTCGTGATGATCTCCTCCTTGCTCTCGACGTACACGCCCTTGCGCGGGTCCTCGCGCAGCTTGAGGTTGCTGCCCTTCTCGCTCGGGTTGAGCAGGTCCTTGATCACTTCGTTGTAGATCTCGACGAACGACACGCGCAGCAGAAAGTCGCGGTCCGTGCTCTGCTCGATGTACCCGAAGATGTCTTCGACCGCGAGCTGCAAAATGCCCATGGACTCGCTCTGCGGCGGCGCGTCGTTCTCCTCTTCGCCCTGGAACGGCTGGCAGCCGCCCGTGCCCGTCATCGTGTAGGTCTTGCCCGACGACGTCTGGCCGTACGCGAAGATCGTGCCGTTGATGCCGTCGAGCGACGACTTGACGATGCGGTGCGCCACGCGGCCGTACATGGCCCGCGTGGACGCGCGCTCGTCGAAGATGTGGTCGTACTGGAACACGTTGTGCTTGCCCGGCAGCGGCTGCCCGTCCGCGTCCGTGATGGCCACGAGGCTCATGGCCGGGATCGCGCGCAGCACGGCCGCGTCCTTGTGGCGCACCTCGCGCTCGTTCAGCGGCCGCACGCGGATGCACACGGCGATGTTCTCGGCCGCGCCGGCCGTCGCCGTGGACGGTGCGGCCACGACCGTGGTCACTGCGGCCGCCAGCGGCGCCAACGCCGTGGTCGCGTCGGTGGCCACTTCCATGTTGTTTCACCTCTCTCTTTCTTGGTGGTGTGGGGCGGGAAGAGAGAAAGGGAAGTTGGCCAACGAAAAAGTTGGGAGGCCTGGTTTGGGTTTGGTTGAGCCAACGGGGGTTTTCGCGCGCCAATTTTTTTGAAATCGAGAAGACCATCACTCTTGCGTGGTAAACCCGTAATAAAGGGTCAGAACCCTTTATAGAGGGATTTCAGTCACAAAAATCAGTAAATCGATATCTACACAGAAGTACTCACCGGTCAAAACTGACCGTGCAAACTGGAACGAGCTCATATCTATCCTGACAGAGCAAGACCCGATGAGACCACTTGTGTTGCGGCCATGGAGATAATGGCGGCGGTGGAGCGAGGAGAGGAGGCGGTGGCCGCGTCCGCGGCTGTGGACCTGTCGGACATCGTGTTCCAGTGGCTCACGACCCAGTTCCCGCAGCAGCAGAATCTCGATCGCGGCTTTCGCGCTCGCGTTGCGATCCGCATCAGATGCACCACTGCCTTCCTTCACAGACTCCAGCAAATGCGCGAGCTGCTCGCCTCGGTCAACGGCCGGCTCAGCGACGACCTCGCTCTCCGCGTCAGGCTCGGCGCGCTCTCCACCACCGCTGACAAGCAACTGCTGCATCAAGTTTGTGACGGCAGCAGTTGAAGTCACGGACGCTGATGGCGAGGCTGCTGTTTTACCGCTTGTCGCTGCGTCCTGGGCACCCGGGGCTTTTTTCTTCTTGTTTTTCTTCTTCTTCTTGCTGTTGCTACCTCCGTTGGCGGCACCTGGCTCAGCGGGTGGACTCGCGGTGGCAGCACTGGTACTGGTACTGGTAGCGCTGGTTGACACCTCGTTCGACTACGCGCGGTCGGTTTTGTCCAAAGCGTCGTTTGGTTGACGCGCTTTGCTTTGCGACACGCTCAGCATCTCGCTGCGAATCAAGCTGGCGAAGCAGCTCCGCGGTTGCAGCTTCCCCTTCGCGGCGGAATTGAGGCTCGCAGCTTCTATGGCCCGCAAGCGAGCTGTCTTGACCGCGCTGAAGGTTGGCCAACTCGAGAATCTTTCTCTTCCAGGCTGCGTCGTTCGTGAGGTCGTACACGTGCTTTCCCGACGCGTCCTTGTGTCTCATATCCGCGCCGAGCGCATCCAACAAATCGTAGAGCTCGCGATGCCCGTTCTTGACAGCGAGATGGGCAAGCGACTCCTTCGTGTGGTCAGTCACCGTATTCAGATCACGCAAGTGGTCTGCCTCCAAAAGGAACCTCACCATGTCCGTGTAGCCACGTTTCGCGGCACAGTGGACAGCAAGCGCATTGCACAGCTGGCTGGTCGGCATGCCCAGCGAACGGAGCTGGCCGGGGCCCGGTCGATGACGACAGTGCTTTGGCTGGAAGTGGAGCGCACCCATTTGATGCATCCACTCCACGAGGCGCCGGTCACGCGCAGGTCCCGCGGCGGCGTGGTGGAAGAGACTGCAGAGCTCGTCCATCGTAGCCATCGCGAGGATGCCGGGGTCGCGCATTACAAGGCGCTTCAGTTCCTCCTCCTCTTCTTGCTGTAATGGGCCTTCACTCTCCTCCATCATTTCGAGAAGGTGAATGAACGTCGTATGAGTCGTCGCACCTTGAGCTTCACTGTGGATCGACACGTCGCCAAACTCGAGCGACGACCAATTCGGCGTCGGCGGGAAGCTGAAAAATCTTGTCTCGATGTCGATCGGGTCGTGTCGGATAAATCGTCTCGAAATGATCTCAGCAGCGCGGCGGCTGTAGCTGAGGATCATTTCCGCACCTAAGGCACTGCCGAGAACTTGGCGGACGCTCTCGTGCTGAAGAAGATCGGACGTGTCGGCAGTCACACGAGTCGTGCCATCCAGGTTGAGACAGTCCAGAAGAGGCAAGAGGGGCATCACGACGACGTCCTCCAAGGCTCGGTTCCTCGCGTACTGAGCCGTTTGACCTGGGAACCCATCCGCGATGATTTGATCGGCATCGGCGCGGCGTCCCAACATGTCACACATCGTCTCAAACAGGTCGGTGAGGTCATCGCTCAGCTTAAGCATATCACGCGACAGCACTCGCGAAGTGAACAACTCCTCCGTGGCCAGGTCCGAGACGCTTCCCAACAGAACCTTCCACGACGCATTCGTCTCTCCAAGCGGTAAGACCGAGTAGTCATTCTCCTTGAGCAGCTTGAAGATTCGAGAAAGATCCTTGATGTGGAAGAACTCGCGAACGCGCGTCTTGTACCTCTCCGGTGGAGCTGGGCGTCGGTGTAGCATGGCGTCAACGGCGGCGTCAGTCAGATGCGAACTCACAAGATACGTGCGAAAGAATGATCCCTGGGTGGCGGCGGCGCGAGACGGTGTGAAGACGGCACGCTCGTACACGTGAAGTGCTTCCTCGAAAAACGGAATACCGTCGAGCAGTTGTCGATCGCGAAGAGCCGAGTACACGTGGCAGAACGCGCGAAAGCGAGATGTGGTCAACGTCGACTCGGTTCCAAGATGCAAGAAGCGGAAGTGGTGGTCAAGAAGCACGAGCCCCGCAAGCAGAGGGTTGGCTCGCAACAGCGCCTGCGCCTTCTCCGACTGCTGCATGTTACCGAGCGCCTCCTCCATCTCGTTGTGCAGTGACGGGCCGGCGCGCCGCACTTCTCCGTTGGCGATCGAGTCACTGAGCCGCTTCTCGAGGTCCCAACGGTGCATGATCGTGAGGCTCACGTTTCGGCCGAGACCAGCATGGCCTTGAAGCGCCGCGACAGATCGAATCCAGCAACTGCACACGAACACGAGGTGGACCGACACCTTGCGGGTCGTAAAGAAGCGCTCAAACTGATCCAGAAATCAACCAGTGAACGAGCTTGTGTCGGTTTGGATGCCGCTGGTCCGGTTGGCGAGAAGCACGTTGAACAAGAGCGGCAGTTGCTGGGAGAAGAAGGCGGGCATCGAGGTCATGTCTGGCGCCGTGTAGTGCGGAGTGTCTTCCTCGCTGTACGTGTGGCCAAAAACGCCATCGCGAATCACGAGCTTCGCCTTTGGGTCCGTCGGGATCGCCGTCACAAAGCTCATCAGCGCGCGCGCCACCCGCGTCGTGTCGACCAGCATCGTGCCAGGCACATACTGGTACCTCGCCGGCCCGTGCCTCTCGCTCGGAAACCACGCCTGAAGCACGGTCACGAGCTGCTGCGTCAGCGCTTGCTGCGAAATGCGTGTTTGGATCATGGACATGAGGCTTTGGGCGTCGCGAATCGACGGGTATCGTAGCTGCAGCTTGGTGATCACCGACGCGGCGCTGTCGATCGCAATCTTGGCCACCGCCGTGGCCTCTACGAGCGTTTTGGTCTGCTGCTTCACGGCAAAGAACGCGGCGTATACGGCCTCGGACAGCTCCTCCAACTCCATGAACAAACACACCAGTTCGGCATTCAGGTCCTCAGCGAATGCGTCATCGAACAGTCGCTTGTGCTCGGCCTCTGAGAGGGGCGCACTGCTCGCCGGCAGCTCGCCCGCCGCCAACGTTGAGTCATCTTCATCCGGGAAGTAGTCATCCGGCAGTCCGAGCACTTCGTAGTAGTTGGACAAGTCGATCGTCCTCTCGCTTTCAGCAGCGTGGTCCACACCGTCCGGCGTGGGCTTGGACGTTCATTGGAGCTTCTTGAACCACTTGCGGAGTCGCGTGAGAGAGTGCGCGTGCGAGTTGGCGCTGTCCGAGTCCGTGGGGAAGTACTGCGCCGAGTGCGCGCGCAGCGTGATCGCCGACTCGCACGCTGCCATGGCGCGTGGCCAGAAGCGCAGCTGCGAGGGCGGCAGCGCCGTCGGCTCGCGCGCGATCGCGTCCACGATCTGCTCGTAGAGGTTGAGCTTCGTGGGGCCGCGCGGCGACGCGCCGACGCCCACGCGGTGCGCGCGCTCGAGCCACTCGAGGAAGACTTCCGTGTGTTTTTTGTACTTGAGGGAGGTGTTGATGGGCAGGCGCCCGAGCCCCGCGCCCGCGGCGGCGGCGGCGCTGGACGTCGCCGGTCGCATCTTCGCTTTCTTCTCACAGTTGGATTGTCGAAGATGCGAGTGTGGGGAGATGACACGCAGGTTTCATTTTCCACGAGGGACAGCTCCTCTGCGAACAAGGGACTCGCCCATCATGTGCAACCATCATTCTACGTTTGATGCGATCACATTTTGTGTCCGCACAAAATTGTGCCGCCCAACCTTGTGCACCATCACTCCGAATATTCTCAGGTTTGGATCTCAGACTCAGATTCAAGTTTGGTGGCAATCGTACTTTGCAGAGGATACACGGTGTAATTCTCCATTTTGGCGCCCAGCCCACACTCGCTTGAGCGCCCATCGCATCGACGCACGCCAAGAGAGCGAGAACCGCCCGCGGGAACGAGGCGCGTGGTCGGCGAGAAGACGCTTCGCACGTTTAACTGCGAGGGGAACGGCCGAATCGAACACTAACGGAAGAAGGGGAAGCACGCAGCGGTCAAAATGGTGCGTTGCTGGCTCTCGGGCGGTCCCGGGAACGCGGGGAAACGCATTCCCCGCGATTAGAACCAACGTCCCGAGTCTTGAGGCTTACACGGCGTGTTGGTGACAGGGAGACGCTCGCCCCGTGTTGATGCAGCTCATCGACGAGAAGCTTCTCACGCCAGGTGCGTTCGCCCGTGTGATGCTGGTGGGTCGATACGGGAGATGGGAGGACTAAACGCGTTTCCCGTTATCACTCCTCGCCTAGGCGCCAAGAAGCTCTATGTGTCGTACTACCGCAAGCGCGTGTACGCCGACCTCCTCACGGACGGCTCCATCCGCTTCAAGGACACGATCTACATCTCGCCCGTGCCCTGCGCGCTGCAGATGAAGCGCACGCTTAACCCCTGTACGTTTCCCCTCGTGGCTCCCGCCTTCGCTCTCCTTCACAATCCCTGACGATGCGGACGCGTCTTGCTCATCCCCCCCCAGCGCTCAAGACGGACGCCGGCTGGTCCACCATGTTCTCGGCCGCGTCTGGCGAGAGTCTGAAGGACATCAAGGACCGCCTCAACATCCGCAAGCGCGGCCCCAACTCGCGAACGGTCAACAAAGACAAGAAGCTCGCCCAAGCGGGGGGCGTCGCGGCCGCCACAACCACGAAAGCGAGCGCCGCCGGCTCATCTGCGGCGAGCACCACGGCCGATTCGGCGCGGCAGTTGGCGACCGCGGTGCGTGGATGCGAAGGTGAACAGAGCGGCTCCCGTGGGATGACTAACGAACCATGTCTCCGCCCCACAGCTCCAGCGATGCACGAGTTGTAAGAAGGAAGCAACGAGCGACTTTGCCACCTGCACGGCGTGCAAGCGCCGCACGCACTTGCAGTGCGCGCACCCCGTTCTGGACAAGGTGCAGATCTGCTTGAATCGATCCCCTACTGGCAAATAGGAACTGACATTGGACGTGACATACTCTGCTCGATAGGCACCAAGCGGGTCGTGGTTCTGTGACGGCTGCATCACCGACCAAGCAAACCGCATCCTTGATTTCCTGAACCAGACCCGACGGGTGTTGGCGAGTCGCTCGGCCACGGAGGCCATTGATGTGGACGACGAGCCTCAGGCAGCTACTGATGCGGAAAGTGCAACTGAGGCCTACCCGGAACCAGTTTTAGCCCCCACCGACACCCCGGCCGACGATGAAGATCGTGGTGATAGTGATGATGTCGCAATGGACGCTGAGGCCGAGAAGCGCAACGATGCCAAGGATCGAGACGCCGAGGAAACTGGCGAGACGGAGAACACGGATCTTCCATCGCTGAGCGAGCTGTCGAACCCGATGAAGCCTCTTTTCGACGAGAGCGCCCTCGCAGAGGCGGACGAGCAGTCTTCGAAACTTCCGGTGCGTCATCTAAAGAGAGCTGGACGGTCTCCGATCAAGCCTGACCTCTGTTATTGCCTTCTAGGTGAAAGAGCGCTTTATTCGCCTTCTGGACCAACTCATCGAGGAGATCTCGTCCAAAAGCGAGCGCACGGTACGTGTATTATGGCACTACGTACCTCCCACCAATGGCTTCACCCGGAGTCTAATCCTCTCATGTTTGTAGGATGTAATCACAAACAGCACGGGTGCGTCGCTCGTCCATTTGGCGAAGACGGATCTGGTGAGCTTGGTCGAACGCGGTCTCGTGGAGATTGAGAAAGCCAGCAAGAAGAACGAGGTTGAACGTGCCGAGGAAGAGGCTGAGGAGACAGAGGAAGCAGGCAGCTCAAATGCCTTTGATGTTGATGAGTTGGTGCGCCTCTTCGACTTGCGTCACGAGGTCCTCCAGTCAAAGCAGCAGTTTGAGCACACAACTAATGCTCTTGTTCAGCGCGGTGAGCAGCGTCTTCGTGTTGCTGAAACTGAACTCATGGAACTGGAAGAGTCGCGGACGAACGAATCGAACGCTATCATGAAGATCGCAAACCTGATCGACCAGTACACAAGCGATCTCAAGAACTGCCAAGAGCGTATTCGCTTGAACCAGGTCCTTCTCGAAAGCGTCATGCAGCGGCGCAAGTTCATTCGATCAAGCAACGTGTCAAATGTGTTCTTACCGGCTTACCGCCTCATTGCGAAGCACATGATCACAAGCAGCGATCAGCTCTTGGTCACGGTGATGCTCGACAAGCTCCGTGACATCGCCCGTATGGTCAACGAATGGGAGAAGATGGAGTCCCATTTTGAGACTATGTCTACGAAGCTTCAGGAGCGTCTCGAGTCGATGAAAGTCAAGAAGGAGTCGGAGGACCCTGGTCGCGCCTCGTCCCCGGTACCGCTCTTCGCATGCATTAAGATCCCTCCGTCGCGGCGGCTACTTGAGCGTCAGATTGCAAACTACAAGTCGAATCTCAAGGCTATCGCAGGCAACCGGATGCGGATTCGTCACACGTTGCAAGTCACACTGAAGATCGCGAAGGATGAGTCGCTTGGTGACGACGTGATTGACACCACGGAGATTTTGCTAAAGAAGTGCGGCGGTCCCATCATCGTCGAGGAGCCAGAAGTCGAGAAAATTGAAGATATTGATGAAGAGAGCGAACACCCTGCGGAAGGCTCTGATGCCACGAACAATGACGACAAGCGCCCGCGTGAAGAGGAGCCAAGTGCTGAGCAGGATGCGAAGCGTCAGCGCGTCGAGGTGGCTGCCACGGAAGCCGTTGGTGACACAGATCAGGTCAAGTCGGAACCGGCTGCCCGCATGAGTTCAGACTCGCAACCGCCGGTCTCGAATGTTCCAAACGCAGGTCCCACGACTACCCAGGCTCCACCCGTCGCCACCAAGAATGCGACCCAATCGGTCGCGGTAGAGCCCTCACCAACGGGCCGAGTTGTCGAACTTTTGGACTCGGAGGACAGCGACGACCATGGTAACGCTTCCTCTGATGATGGATCCTCTCCTGAGCCGATCCATCTCGCACCGCCGAAGGACCGTCATCCATCCAATGCCTCCGCGCAGATGCAGAGCCTTGAGTCGGTGCGAGTCAAGAAGGAGTTGGTGGAGCAAGCCACTCGCCAGGAGTTCCAATCTGCGCCTTTCCCTCCAGCTCAACCTGCGGCCCAGCGCAAGGAAGCGAGCCAAGCAACCCAACGTCCCCAAACTTCCGAATCTGCTCCCGCTCAAGCGAGGAAGGCGCCGGCGAGTAATGGTAACACTGCACCCGCGCATTCTAACGCATGGGATGCAGCGATATCTGGAGTGTCTCGCGCGGAGCCTACTTATCGCCAGCAGTCACCCTCGTTGTACCAGCAAGCGCAGCAGCAGCAACAGCAGCAGCAACAACAACTACAGCAGCAACTTCAGCAGCAGCAACAGCAGGCCCACCAAAGAGCCCAAGAGCAAGCAAAAGCGAAGGCGTCGTCAAACCAGCCACGGTCTCAGGAGGCAACCGCGCAGCAGACAACGGCTCGGTTTCCCATGCCGTCCAACGATCTGCAGCAGCAGCATCAAATGCGCCAAGTCACGGCTCAAATGCATGTTGAGCCGGCAAAGCAGCAACGCAGAGAGACGGAGCAGCGCAAGAATCAGCGTGCGCAGCAGCAAGCGCGCGAGGAGACGCTGCGCCCTCCGATTCAGCAGGAACACCAGCAGCAGAACCTACCGCACGGTTTCCAGATGCCGCAGTCACATCCGACTCACCAGCCTCGCCAGGCACAGGGTCAGGGAGCGTCACGTTCTCACCAGGTCTCGCCAGTGCGAGACCCGTTCCCTCAGCTGGCGGTGCCGACTCAAGCGAGAGCGAATCCATCGCAGAGCTTCAGTGCTCTGAGCGACAGCCACCAACCTGCTGAGTTTGGTCAACAGCGCCACCACGTAAACATTGCGTCCAGCGCGGTCGATGGCCAATCTCAGCACGGCTTCCAACAGCAGCAGCAGCAACAACAGTTCCAACGCTTCCAACAGCAGCAGCAACAACAACAGCAACAGCAGCAGCAGCACGCGGGTATGCTTCACGGCTCTGGCGTTGCTCACCGCACCACGGGAGCTAGCGCTAGTGGCCACCCTTTGTTCGGAGACATGCCGAAGCCTCCTTCGATGACGTCAAGCAGCATCCCGACTCCCCAAGATCTCTTCGGCAGCCACAGCCAGTCGCAGTCGTCGGATGAGAGCTTGGGACTTGCTCCGGCGCCTCGTTCGCAACCTGTGGCAGCTCGCCAGGCGGCGCAGCAACAGCAGCATTCGTTCCAGCAGCAGCAGCAACAACAACAGCAGCAGCAAATGCTGCACCACGCGCACCACCTCAACCCGGCCGCGACCAGTATGGGCCAACACCACGCCCAGTCGCACCCGCTCGCGGCCGTTGGTTCCATGGGCGCGCAGTTCAATGACCCGAGCTCCATGCGGTCCACGTTCTTGCCGTCTACCAACGATTCGCGCGCCAACAACGCTGGCGCGTTCGCGTACGGCGACGCCTCCCACATGATGCATCACGCGCACAATGATGTGTTCGCGTCGCATCTCGGTGGTGGCCACCAACAGCAGCAGCAGCAGCAACAGCAGGCGCCGTCGATGCACCACCTCTTCCAGAGCGACGTCGGCGCGCGCGGCAACGCGGCCGACTTCCAGGCCCATTTCAACTCGCGCCTGTTCCGCGACCCGACCACGGACAACCAAATGAACCACCCGGGCATGGACGGCGGACCGGACATGTCCGAATGGTAAGCCGCGTGTGCCAGGTAGTGCCGTGTAGCGTGCTCCTAGGACTCGTTGATAGCCAGCAGAATGTGCATACTTGTGTGTGTGTTTGTGTTTTTTTCTCTTTTGATTCTCATGCTGTGATGATAAATTACCCACATTTTCTGGACGAACTACAGTAGCTTCATGCGGACGCGGATCGCGCGAGCACCGACATTTGCTGGTGCAGCCGCGACTCGGCGCGGCGGTGCGCCTCGGTGGCGCGCGTGACGTCCTGCTCGACCTCGGTGCGCCACTGGTTGAGCAGCTCGAGCTTCTGGATGACGATGCGGTGGAGCAGCACGACGACGTTCTCGGCCGCGTGGAGCTTGCGCGTGCCCTCGACCGAGAGCGAGCTCTTGCGGTCGTAGTTGACGCGCGCGCGCTTGGCAAAGTCCACGATGGCCTGCGGGAACTTGGGCGGCCGCACGTGGAGCAGGTCGGGCGCGTACGACCGGTACCGCCGGCGCGCCTCCGGCTGGAGCACGTGGGACGCGGCCTCGATCTGGTGGCCGGCCTCGACGGCCATGAGGTACGGGCCCGTGACGAACTCCTTGAGCGAGCCCGTGTACGTGGGCGAGAGCAGGATCGCGAGCGCGGCCTGGAGGTTGCGCAGCGCGTCGCGGTACATGGCCGCGCAGCGCTCCACCTGCTTCTGGATCGACTCGGACGCGCGGATCTCGGACACGTACATGGCGATGCGCGTGCTGAGCTGCTTGGTCTCGGGCACGGGGATGGTCTGCAGCAGGCTGCCCACGAGGTCCTGGCGCGCGCGCTCGAGCTCCTCCATGCGCCACGCGAGCTGCGCGGCCTCGAACGACGAACTACCGTTCGAGTCCGTGTCGAGCACCGTGCGGCGCGCCTCGAGCAGCGAGTCCGACTTGCGCTCGAGCTGCTGCAGCTCGCGCTCGAGCGAGGCCGACTCGGACATGCGCGCCCAGAGCGAGTCCTTGAGCGACTCGACCTTTTGCTCGCGGTTGAACTGGAAGTAGCGCCGGAACGAGCTGCGCTCGTGGCGCTCGATCTTGTCCAGCAGCTCGCGCTGCGTCTGCACCATGACGCTCGAGCTGCGCTGCGCGCGCCGCAGCTGCGTCTGCACGACCGCGAGCTCGCGCGTCTCGGGCAGCGCGCTCGAGAGCCGCGAGAGCCGGTCGAGCTCCGAGGTCACCTCCTCGAGCTTGGTGAAGAGCTCGCGGTCCAGCCCCACGGAGCTCGAGGACCGCGAGGACGCGGCCGACGGCGACGACGCGTACGAGGAGGAGGACGCGGACGCCTTGGGCCGCGGCGGCGGCGGCGGCTGGGTGTGGCTGGCCGCTGTGGCCGATGCGGCTGTGGCCGATGCGGCTGCGGACGCCATGGCCTCGGCGTCGTCCAGCGGCTCGCGCTCGACCTCGTCGTCGGCCGCCGGGTCACTGGGCGCGGTCTGCGGAGTCGACGTCGAAGCGGAGACTGCGGCTGCGGACGTGGATGTGGACGTGGCCTTGGGCGCCGCGCGGACGGACGACGCCGAGTCGGCGGTGGACGGCGCCATCTTGTGGCCGGGTGTGGCCGTCACGTCACGGGGACTGTCGTCGTGTGGCCGCACGGTCGCAGAGAGGAGATGGAGGAGGAGGAGAGGAGAGGAGGGGAGGCCCTGACCGTCCTTAGACTCCTGGCCGGCCCGGTCTATCTATCGGTCGGTGCGTGACTGCCCTGCCAAGGCGACTGGCCTTTGCCTTTCAAGGGGCGAGTTAGACCGCCGGCTGGCTGAGTCCAGGCAGTCCGGGGTCCACAGTCGCCGAGTGGACAGTGCATAGAAAAACCCTCGGCGGGTTACTCACGTAAAAAACCCTCAAACGCCACTGAACGCATCCAGCCAATCAGAGAGCAGAGAAGGTGACCACTCGCCATCCGTCACCTTGGAAACGTCAACAAATCTCGTGAAAAACCTCGCGACAACACGACAACTGGTTTGAACCAAAGTGACGTGACAGTCAACCGAGGGACGTATCTGTGACGTGTGAGAAACCTGCGACGTGTGAAGAAGAACCCCTGGCATCTTGTTTTTGGCTTCGCTGCTCTAAGGCCCACGCCATCCGAGGACCCTACCACGAACCACCATCACCGCCCTCAACACGTCTGCGATGCGCCTCTCGGTGGTGCGTTTCTTCCCCCCGGCGGCGGTCGCGCTCCTCCTCCTCGCCGTGGCCTCCGCTGGCTCTTCCACCAGCGCCCGTGGCGGTGATAGGACGCACTTCCACGCAGCGCCGCGGCCGACGCCGGCACCGACGTCCACAGAGATCACTCGGCCGCCCGCACTTGTTGATGACGCGCAGCTCGCGCGCACCGAGGTCCACGTACTTGAGAAATGCTGCCCGTACGCGTCTCGCTTTGCGGTGCGCGCGTACCCGTCGGCGCTGGAGGACGACGGATGGATGCCCGGCCTCACGTTCCACGCGTACAAGTACCAGCGCTGGCTGCCCAACTGCTGGCAGATCGTCAATGCCACCGCGGACGGCGAATCCCAGTGCTGGCACCGCATTCCTGGCACGCGCGCCACGTCAGCCGACGCCGACAACGCGCTGCCGTCGCCACGTGACTCGTTTTGCCTGCCAAGTAAGAACCCCCTCCCCGACGCGAACGTGTCAGTGTTCTACGTCGAGCGCGCCGACAAGCGCGCGTCGTTCGTCTCACAGCCCATCCGCAACGTGTCACAGATCTTCTTTGACTCGTTCACGCTCGGCGGGTGGAACGCTTCGTCGCCGACATTCCGCCGCGTGTTCCCGCTCGCGTACTACTACTGGCGCGAGGTCCAGCCGATGCCGCGCCGGCTCATCACGGACGTTCGCCTCCACGCGGCTGAGCACGACGCCCCGCTTCAGTGCCGCCACGACTATGAGATTGTCTCGGGGAACTTCAACCACAACTTTGTGGGCGACCCGGTCGCGTACTTCTGCGTGCGCTACGGCTACAGCGCGTTCGTGGATCCGCGCTTCAACCTGTCGGAACAGACGTCGCAGAACGCGTTCCTCACGGACATTATGATCAAAGCCAAGACGCCGTTCTCGATCCGAAACGAAAGCGCGCACGTGGACTTCAACCTCGCGCTCACCGACGGACTGGACGCGGCGATCCCGTCCAGCAACGCGCCCATCGGCGACTGTGGCGCGCCGTTCGAGCCCATCGCGTCGCAACACGACTTTTGGACGCGCCGCAATGGCGGCAGCGAGCGCAACGCCAAGTTGGACGCACTCACCGCGACGTTCGCGCAGCTCAACGCCACGGCCGACTACAGCGTCTTCACGGGCAACAGCGAGTGGTTGGTGTTCTGCATGGAGAAGCAGGCGCTTGTGGACGCGTCGACCGGCCGATACCGGCCCTCCGAGGCGTTCGTGGACCGACTGTACTTGAACCTCTCGCAGATCGTGCGTCGCCAGCGCCTGGGCGTCGTGTACAACGCCGCGGAAGACCCCGTGGCGCCCAAGCAGTCGCCCAGGGGACGCATCTATTACGACATTGAGGACGCCAAAGACAGAGCCGCCGCGATGATGAATGCGTTTGATGAGCTCTAGATAAGCAGCTTTTATATGGATTTGATTGCAATTGCCGCGACCGCCAGCGCTGTGGAGGGGTCGCAGATATTATAATACCAGTAGCGATCCCCTTTTAGATCTTCTTGCGCGTGCATTCCTTGAACGGCGGGCGGCAGCCGTAGTCCGCGGCCGTCGTGTGGAGCGCCGCGTGCTCGTACCTAAACAAGTCATTCCCCGTTAGAGATCAGGCCAGTCCCCCGCACAACGACATGCCTATTGCAACGCACTTTTCCGACGCGAGCTTGGTCTTGATGGCGGCGATGCGGTTCTCGTAGGTGAAGTCCTCGGGCTTGGTGTTGTCCAGGTAGCACGTGCCGTACTCGTCCCACCAGCGCTTGGCCGCCTGCCGCTCGCTCTCGATCTGCGACGTGAGGTTGGCCTCCTTGGACACGTAGTCGATCTCTTTGATCTCCTTCTTGGCCACGGCCGCCATGGTTTGTGTTGTCAGTCGGTGCTTCTTCTCCACCAGCAAGAATCTGAAGTGCTGCTATCGGCGAAAGAGAGACCCATCCCTGCCTCCCGAGTCATCACCATCCATACAAAAATAACAATGCGACCTTATTCGGCCTCATCCTCGGATCCTCACACGTACATGGCTTTCATGTTGAGGATTTTCCATTCACAGGTACGCTTTTTCCGTTTTTCTTCTTCTCGTGGCGTTCAATAAACAAAAACAAACGAGCCTAGTCCTCCATGGTCTTGAGGTTCGCCGCGACCTCGAAGGGCGCCTCCGTGCGCGCGCGCACCTCGTCGACGGTCGTGGTGGACGCGATCTCCACGAGCACGAGGCCCTTGCCGGGCACGACGTCGAACACGCCGAGCTCCGTGATGATGGTGTTCACGACCTGCTTGCCCGTGAGCGGCAGCGTGCAGTCGTTCAGGATCTTGAACGCGCCGCCCTTGGCGTTGTGCTCCATGGTCACGACCACGCGGTTGCCGCTGCCCACGAGGTCCATGGCGCCGCCCATGCCCTTGACCATCTTGCCGGGGATGATCCAGTTGGCCAGGTCGCCGTTCGCCGCGACCTGGAGCGCGCCGAGGATCGTGAGGTCGATGTGGCCGCCGCGGATCATCGCGAACGAGTCGGACGACGAGAACGTGGACGAGCCGGGCAGGTACGTCACGGTCTCCTTGCCGGCGTTGATGAGGTCGGCGTCCTGCTCGCCCTCCTTCGGGTACGGGCCCATGCCCAACAGTCCGTTCTCGCTCTGGAGCACGACCTTGACGCCCTCGGGCAGGTAGTTGGACGCGAGCGTCGGGAGGCCGATGCCCAGGTTCACGTACATGCCGTGCTTGAGCTCCTTGGCCGCGCGCTTGATGATGCGCACGCGGTCGGGCGAGATGCGCGCCTGCGAGGTCGAGCTGTTGGAGAGCGTGAGCCGCTCAATGCGCTTCTCGAGGTTCTGCGCCTTGAAGATGCGCTGCACGAACACGCTGGGCACGTGCACCTCGTCCGGGTGGATCTCGCCGGGCTCCACGAGCTCCTCCACCTCGGCGATCGTGATGCGGCCGGCCTTGGCGGCGTCCTGGTTGAAGTTGCGCGTCGTGCCGCGGAACACGAGGTTGCCGTCCGTGTCGCCCTTCCAGGCCTTGACGAGCGCGTAGTCGCCCGTGATGCCCTCCTCCATGACGTAGTCGCGGCCGCCGAACTGGCGCACCTCGCGCGGCGCGCTCGGGAGGTTGGTCGAGCCGTCAGGGCGCAGCTTGATAGGGAAGCCGCCCTCCTGGATGATCGTGCCGAACGCCGTGGGCGTGAAAAAGGCCGGGATGCCCGAGCCGCCCGCGCGGATACGCTCCGCGAGCGTGCCCTGCGGCGTGAGCTCCACCTCGAGCTCGCCCGTGAGGTACAGCTTCTCGAACAGCGCGTTCTCGCCCACGTACGACGAGATCATGCGCTTGATCTGCTCGCGTCACACGTCACAGGTTGAAGTCCACGTTAGACGCGTCTATCCCACAAGTCCATTGCGCACGTCACAGGAGGCCGAAGTCATACCTGGCGCGTTTGCAGCAGCAGGCCGAGGCCAAAGTCGTCGACGCCGGCGTTGTTGGAGACGCACGTGAGGTTCTTGGCGCCCTGTGGTGGAGCATTCGCCAGAGCAAACGCGTGTCAGAAGGCGAGTATAGACTTGGTTTAAGCCCTAACAACGCACCTGCTTGACGAGCGCCGCGATGCTGTTCTCCGGAATGCCACAGAGGCCAAAGCCGCCCACGATCCTGTGTTATACAGCAGCTCCGACGCGTTAGACGCGTCTAACCGAGCACAACACTTCAACTCTCGGCTCCCACGCACAGCTTGGAGTTGTCCGGGATGTCCTTCACGGCCTCATCAGCGTTCGGATAGACCTTGTGGTGGCTAAAGCGGCGTGCCACTTCCTGCAGATAGACGCGACCCCAAACGCGTTAGTTCCTCCCACCGTGAGTCTAACCTGCCATCTCGAAGGACTAACGAACCTGGCTCGCCCAGCGGGTCTCGGCGACACGCAGCGCCGTGGCGCGGCGCGTGGTCTGGCGCAGCAGCAGCATGATTGTGGCCGTTTAGATCGGTGCGGTCTATCGGAGAGAGAGGAATCGCAACTGACTGCTAGAAGCTGGCGAGAGCCGCCCGCCTCGGTGGTAGTAGACGACGATCATTCGTTTGCAGGGCTTGAACTTTAGAGCGCAGCGTGGCCGGGCTCTGTTCAACACGCCCAGATTTGATTCGGCGATCGAAGGTTGAAGAACCGACCGAACCGCCGGCGGTTCAGGATTAGACGGCAAGATCGGGCCGTCTAAACCAGCCGGACCGGTCCCGCACGGTCCGAAAAGTTAGCCACAATGGAATAGCCTATAACAGTGGGTCGGGATATGTGAGCTCGCAGACACAAATCTGTGCTCAAGACATATATCACAAATTTGTGACGTGACGATTCCTTGCCAGTCCTGCCCCTCCGAGAGAGACTCCGGTCGAACTCCAGGAGCCGACTGGAGCCCAAACGAGAGCCTCTCTGTTGGAGGAGGAGCCGCCGGTCGTAATCACGCGCTTGCCGTGGATGAGACCACCTCGCCAGGCTTCAACCACAACTTCATCAGTCTTCAAACACCTCTATGAATGAGTACACTAGCACCCGAAAGACCAGTGCTCACACAAAATTTATATATATACCTCTATAAATGTATATTCACGACGCATCTCCTCCGATTAAACTGATTATGTTGGTTCCCATAGTCAGTGCCACATGGGAATGCCTCTCTTGCTCCCGCTCTCCCTCTTCTTCCACTCGCCGTCCACACTCGCTGAGCCTCCGCCATGGACGCACCGTCGCCCTCACCGTCGTCCGCGGCGTTCGCGGCGCTGCGCGACCACGACGACCGTCATGACGTCCAGGCGCCGCGGCGCATCCGCTTTGCCTTCACATCGGAAGGTGACACCGCCGCCTCCGGAACGTCCTCCTCGTCCAACGCTGTCGCGACGGCGCGCTACACGTGGTGGAACTTCCTCCCGCTCTTTCTACTGGACGCGTTCTCCAAGACCGCCAACCTCTACTTCCTGCTGGTCGGCGTCTTCCAGGCCGTGCCGTCCATCTCGCCCACGGGCGGCATCCCCACGCAGCTCTTCCCGCTCGCGGGCGTCGTGCTCACGGACGCCGTGTTCGCGGCCGTGGAGGACGCGCGCCGCCGCCGCGACGACGCGCACGCCAACGCCGCCGTGACCCACGTGTACTGCCGCCGCGCGCGCGCGTTCGTCGCGACGCCCTGGCGCGACGTCCGCGTGGGCGACGTGCTGCGCGTCGCCAACCACGAGACTGTGGCGGCCGACGCCGTGCTGCTCGCGGCGGACGCGGCGCCGGACCGCGGCGTCTGCTACGTCGAGACCAAGAGCCTCGACGGCGAGACCAACCTCAAGCGGCGCGAGGCGCCCGCGGCCACGCGACGGCTGTTTGTGGACGACCCGAACGGCGAGTTGCTGCGCCAGCTCCGCGGCCACATTGACGCCGAGCCGCCCAACGCCGACGTCCACGCGTTCTCCGGCACGCTGGTGGTCCACGACAGGCGAGACGGCGCAGGCAAAGCCACGCCGCTGTCGATCCAGCACGTGCTGCTGCGCGGCACGAAGCTCCGCAACGCGGACGCCGCGTACGCGCTGGTGATCTCCACTGGCGTGGACTGCAAGCTGCTGCGCGGCAGCACCACCGCGGCGGCGGTCAAGGCGTCGTCGTTGGACACGCTGGTGGACCGCGAGGTGCGCGTGGTCGTGGTGTTGCTCGCGGTCGTGTGTGTGGTCGGCGCGGCCGTGGACGTGTCGTCGCTCGCGGACTTGCGCTTCGCGTCGGCGTTCGTGGCGCGCGACAGCGTCCGCAAGACGCTGCCCGAGTCGCTCGCGTACTACCTCACGGTGCTCTGCGACCTCGTGCCCATCACGCTGTACGCGACGCTCTCGGTCGTGCGCGCGTTCCAGTCGTACTTCATGAAGCAGGACCTGGCCATGTACGACGCCGCGAGCGACACGCCGCTGGCGGTGCGCACCATGCAGCTCAACGAGCAGCTCGGGCAGATCACGCACGTGTTCGCCGACAAGACCGGCACGCTCACGCGCAACGAGATGGCGCTGCGCAAGTGCTCGATCGGCGGCGTCAACTACGAGGACGTCGCCCGAACTACCTCCACGGATGGTAACCCGAGTGAGCCCCACGATCTCCAGCACAAGGAGGAGGAGCAGCGCACGCAGGTCCGCGCGTTCTTCACGCACATGGCGCTGTGCCACTCGGTGCTGATCGAGCACGATCCCACTGGCGCGGATGGAGAAGGAAACGGCAGTGCGGTCGTGTACTCGGCGGCGTCCCCAGACGAGCAGGCGCTCGTTTGCGGTGCGAGCGACCACGGCGGCGTGGCGTTCGCGGGCCGCGGGGCCGACACCGTGACGCTGCGGGTGGCCAGCGCCGTGCACCAACGCGACGTCGTCTACCGCGTACTGGAAACCATCGAGTTCAACTCGTCCAGAAAGCGCATGACCGTGGTGGTACAAGGAGCCGGAGAAGGCGACGACGGTGGCTCGGTGCTGGTGCTCACCAAGGGATCAGATAGCGTGCTCTGGCCACGGCTCGCGTCAACGGGCGACAACGCGCGCGTCCGCGACGCCACGCACGCGCACCTGAGGCGCTTTGCCCACGACGGGCTGCGCACGCTCGCGTTCGCGTCCAAGCGGCTCACGGGCGCGCAGTGGACCGACTTCCACGCGCGGTACCAGCGCGCGCGCGGAGACCTCCGACAGGTGGAGGCGCAGTCGCGCAGCCTCCCGAACGCGATCGACGCGCTCACGGACGAGCTGGAGCACGGCCTCGAGCTGCTGGGCGCCACGGCCATTGAGGACCGGCTCCAGGACGGCGTGCCGGACACGATCGCCGCGCTGCGCGTCGCCGGCGTCGCCGTGTGGATGCTCACGGGCGACATGCTCGAGACCGCCGTGACCGTCGGGCGTGCGTGCCACCTGCTGGACGACCGCATGCAGTGCCACGTGCTGCAGCCTGCGGCCGACGAGAGCGACGTCGCCGCGCGCGCGTCGCTCGTGGAGCAGCTCGATCACGTGTACAGCAACATGGGGCGCGAGGACAACAACCCGAGCGACGACCACCACAGCCAAGGCCACGCCGTGGTGCTGGACGGCGCGAGCCTTCTGCTGCTGCTGGGGGAGGACGGCGAGGACGACGACGGGTGCACGCGCCTCCTGCGTGTGGCCCTGCTGTGTCGTGCCGTGATCGCGTGCCGAGTGTCGCCGCTTCAGAAGGCGCAGCTCGTGGCGCTCGTCAAGCGCCGCGTGCCAGATGCGCACACGCTCGCAATTGGCGACGGCGCCAACGACGTGCCGATGCTGCGCGCGGCCCACGTGGGCGTGGGCATCGCCGGCCAGGAAGGTCGCCAGGCCGTCAACAACTCGGACTACGCGATCGCGCAGTTCCGCTTCCTGCAGCCGCTGCTGTTCGTGCACGGCCGCTGGAACTACAACCGCGTGGGCGCGCTCATCGGGTACACGTTCTACAAGAACATCGTCTACAGCCTCTCGCTCTTCTGGTTCTGCCTGCGCACGACGTCGTACTCGGGCGAGATGCTCTACTCGCCCGTGATCCAGCAGTTTTACAACCTGCTTTTCACGGTGCTGCCCATCGCGCTGCTGGCGGTCCAGGACCGCGACCTGCCGTCCAGGCAGGCCAAGGCACTCCCGCACGCGGAACTGTACCGCCACGACACGCGGCGCCGGGCCGCGTTCACGCACCGCACGTTCTGGACGTGGGTCTCGCTCGCCGTCGTCGACTCGGTCGCGCTCTTTGCGCTCATCCTCGCGGTCTCGGACGGTGCGATGCCGCACGGTGAGACCGCACCGCTCACCGTGCTCTGGAGTCTCGGCTGGACGATCCTCGTGAGCGTCGTGACCGCGCGCTTTTGTCTGCTGGTCCACACGTGGACGGTCATCGAGGTCGCTGGTGTGGTCTTTTCACTGGGCAGCATGATCGGCGTTCAGCTCGCGTTTGACGCGATCACATGGGGCGGCGAAGACTTCAACACGTACGCGTTCCCGTGGCTCCTGGCGAGACCGCAGTTGTGGCTAGGCGTTGCGCTTGCTGTGGTCGGCATCCTGGGCAAGGACGTGGCGTACGCGGCGTACGTGCGGCGGTTCCGTCCGCAGCTGATCGACCTCGTGCGCGAGCAGATCCGGTGCACCGACTCGAAACTGCCTCACAGGACGATTCTGGCGGCGGACGACGCGGCCGACATCGGCCTCGCACGACCGGGGCCGGGCGCTGCGATCGCCTAAGATCACACGTGGGTTAGTAAATACTCGCTCGGTAGTGCGCACGAGGAGTGAGCAGCCGGCCTCGTCTTCTCCGCGGCGACCGCGCAGTCGTTGAAACGAGAGAGGAGTTGAACGATGTATCGAATGGCGATTTCTTGTATTGAAAAAGGCAAATGAAGTACTCTAAAAGAAACAAAAGAGATCAACCACTCGCCTGTTATCGATAGATGCGAGGCAAGCGGGAGGAGTAGCCCTGCGAACGTAGAGCGGGAGACGGTGTGGCGGTCGGGAGAACGGCAGCGCCCGAGTGGCATCCCCATGATGCCACGCAGTTCGGGTAGCAACTCGCCAATTGCGAGGCTTTGGACTGCGGCTGCCGACGGCTCGGGTTCGTCGATGGCACGGGTCCGGTGTGCATGTGTGTGGTAGATTATGAAGGGGGGGGGTGGACCTGGGACGATGGACGAGCGAGCCGCTCCTTTCGACACGACCTTCCGGCACTTGCGTTCGCGAGGACGTCTTGGGCGCGGACAGCTTGCGGGCAGCATGCAGGGCTGCGTCGCCCGCACAACTGCCACGCCACGCCATGTTAGGCGCCTTAGAACGACGGCGGCGCGAGCTTCTGCTCCTCGAGCTCGGGGTTCATCATCTCCTCGGGCACGGCCGGGTTCGAGGCGAAGTACTCGTTGACCATGATACCGACACCTTCGATCGCACCGAGCAGCACGCCGCCAATCAATGCCTGCTGGGCGGCCACACGCGGGCCGGCGCGGATCGCGAGCGCGCCACCGGTGGCCGCGCCGGCGAGGATCGAGTTCCACGGGTCTTCTTTTCGTCGCAGCGCCTCGAACGAGCAGTCGAACGACGAGAAGAGCAGGCCCCAGACGGCGAAGCCGCCGGCGAGCACGGGCGCGCGCATCTTGGCGTTGTAGATGGCGCCGCGGAAGCGCTGGCCCGCGGGCGAGTTGCGCGCGCCCTTGATGGTGTGGAAGCCCGTGCCGAAGACGGCGCCCAGCACGAAGCCGCCGCCGGCGTCTTCGACGATACGGAACGGACACGGCTCGCGCTCCATGGTGGTGCTGTGGGTATTGGTGGCGGTGGCTTAGTCGGGCGGCGGGGCGGGCGGTGGCGGCGGCGAGCGCGTGCGTCCTCCCTTCAGAATGCGATCGATCGTTCTCTCTCTTGCTCCGCGGCGCGACGTGAGCTCCTCAGATTGGGCGGATGGGAATGATGGTCCTCCGCTCGGCACCAACCAGGAGCGAGGCCGCGAGCCCTACCCCGACCAGTCCACACGCACAACCCAGTGTACCGCGTATGTGGTACATACGACGACTACGAAATACAATACATTCTACGAGATGCAATGCTGCCCAGAAGAAGGGTGATGAGGGGTCACAGAGATCAAGGGCAACACCGGCGGCGGCATGGCGGCAACCGCGCGCTCACACGTCGCATCTGCGGTGTGCGGGAAGGACACCAAGTCGCTGGCGCTCAACGAGGCCAACGTGCGCAGCAAGTCTGGCCTTCTTGGCGACCACGGAGTTTGATGCTGGATGCTGTGTGTTTCGGTGCGTGGAGCGAGAGCTGAGCAGCCCAGCCTGAGCATCAGCCGTGCCGTCCGGTCGGTGTGAGAGCGCGCGGGGGCTAGAAGACGTAGACCGCGTCGACACTGCTGGTGCGTGGATCTGTGTGGGGTTGTGGGGCATTTCTGTGATGATACCGGCGACTGACGGCCTGTGTGGTGCGTGTAGAGATGCTTCAACTGTGGTGATGCTACGGCAACGTCCGTAACGTCATGCGGCCTCCGCGTTGCGCGTGGCGTCCGCGACGGCGTGCGTCGACGCGCGCTGGCGAGCGTACCCGCGTCGACGTGTCTGAGCGAGACCATGAACGATGTGCCACGCGCGAACCTAAATGCCACCGATGTTCAACCCGATCTTGACCGCCGCCCGTGCGCGTAACCAGCATTCAGTGCAGCAGCTCACACGCGACGAGGATGTGTCCTTTGATTCGCGCGCGGCCACTTGCTGCGATACGAGTGCTGTGCGATTCAACTCTGTGGGCATGGGTGAGTTGTTCCCGGTACGAGAGACGCCCGACAGACAGGGAGCGATGCGTACGTTTTCCCATTGCGTAGGCGTGTGCATATTGCAGTTTGCATGTGGTTAACGTTGTTTTTGTTGCCGTGGCGGCATGTGGCCTCGTACCTCGTACATGTCTCGGTGAACACGAGCAGCTGCAAGAGCTACATAACCTCGCGACGTTCCGTACGATCTACGCGACGACGTGACTCGCGATGGGGAGCTCCAGGGCTGGGCAAATACGATGGTCTGTTCCTGATCGAATCTGCCCGTGGCGACGAGTTCTACACGGCGAATACTGAGAAGAATGAGCTGAAGCCCATGTTTGACTTACGCACGAGCTGGTGGATGTCATCGGCTACGGCAACGGTAAGATGGCGACGGCGCTCGCGTACACCGCTGAGCGAGGCGGCGCTGGCGCGCATGAAGAAGGCGGCAGGCAAGAGCGAGGAGTAGCTTGAGCTGCTGCTCCAGCATCGCTGTAGCAGCGCGCGTCCGAGAACGCCGCGCATCCCATCGCGGCGTCGCCGGCGCTTGAGGCCAAGTACGAAACTTCGGGCGTCGTCCGCCTGCTGTTGGACGCCACGCAGTTCGACAACGCCTCGCAGCTCATCCGCGACATGAAGCTGACCGGCAACCAGTTGTTGGCCACGCTGTTCATCAAGGAGCTCGTGCGCGCGTCGCTCTTCCAGGCGGCCGTGCGCTACGCGCAGGAGATGGTGCAGTACTTTGGCAAGAACGACTTTGGGCCACGCGACCAGGCGCGGCCGTCCTGGACGCCGCAGGCGCTGATGATCCGCGCGCAGCACTTCCGCTCGGCGCTAAAGTGCGCCAAGCACTTTGGACTGCTCGACCTCTTCCCGCCGGCGCAGCTCATCGCGAGCATGTTTGAGGCGCACAGCTGGGACGATGCCAAGAGAGTTTGGAATCATTTTGATGGCGTCCCATACGCTTCCGCTTTTCGCCGTCGTTCAGCGCCGCAGATTGGGAGGACGTCATGGTGCAGCAGTCGCTAGGTGATCGGATTGAGCCGTCCGAAATCGTCGCTGGGGGGTGGGAGGGCGCGGCACCTCCACCAACTTGAGCCCCACGATCGGTCCTGAGCTGTCTCGAGCGTGCTCGAGTTCCGCCTGTTCCAGGACTTCCCGCTCGATCTGCTCGTGCAGAAGCTGCTCGAGCACCGCCAGTGGAGCAACGCCGTCAAGTGCATCAACAAGCTGCCGTCGCAAGGGCTGATCAACAAGGCCTACGACGGGCTCGTGCGCGAGACGGCTCACGTTGGGCGACTTTGTCACGACGCTGCGGTATCTGAGAGAGTTCACGCTAGACCAGCCCGACACGAACGGACCACTCCTCAAATACTTGTGGACTGCATTATCGCCCACGGCGAATTCTACAGGGCGATCAAGTACTCGATCGAGTTTGGCATGAACCTTCCCCCACCCGACGCGGAAGAGACGAGCGAGGCCTCGATCTACGACACGGAAGTGCTGATCCGGAAAGCTATCAAGTGCGGACAGTACCACGTCGCGCTCTTCGTGGCCGTAACTTCATGTTCCCCGAGAACGCTCACGATCCGGCGTTCCGGCTCACTGAATAGTTGATCGAGACTGTGGGCAAGAACTGGGCGTCTCCCATGTACTTCTCCGACGATGGCTCGACGGCTGTGGAGGTTGGCTTGACGACGGCTTTCGCCAAGTTCCTCGCGGTCTCGAGTGCAGCGAATTCAGCACAATGGGTTGCGACCAGTTCGGCAACAAGATAAAGCTGGTCGCGCTTGCGCAGGCAACTACTGTCACGGCATCAAGCTCGGTGTGATGAGAAATCGTTGAGCCGAGTATGTTCCACGAGAAGCAGCATCCGTGGTACCGTCCAGAGACGGGTCCCTCAAGACACCTTCGCTCGCTCTGCGCGATGGCAAGTACAAGGTCGCGTTGGATGGCGACATCAGTGAGGAGTCATCCTCAAGCGAAAGTTCCGCCTCGTTCACCGACGCGTTTGACCTCGCTCATCGTGACGAGTCGCTCGAGATCAAGTACGTGAACCCCGCGATTGACTCGACGGAGAACGACCGCACAACCGTTGGCGCGCTGCGTGCCCAACCAGTGCTCATCATGGGGGGGGGGGGGGG
>JAADWV010000175.1:0-58291 GCA_023336295.1 Pythium folliculosum
ATCACCATGAAGCAGCTGCTCGAGTCGCTGGACGAAGAAAAGCCGGGGCTCGGCGAACTCAAGCGTCGCCTTGAGGTCATCAGTGTTCGGCATCTCGAGTACGAGCGCGGCAAGGTGGAGTTCGTCAAGAAGCCCCTGTCGGCAATGGTGAACGACGCCTTCGACACGCTACCGCGAGCCACGCTAGAGAAGTGCTTCAAGTTGTTGCCGCTCTCCAACACCGCGGAAGACGCGATTTCCATCTCCTCCCAGACCTAAAGCCAGGAGGCAACGGATCCACGCGCGGTCGTGAAAGGTGTCAAGGTCGGGTCCGGTCGACACACTCTGTTCTACTCGAGGACGACGATCGAAGTGATGCATCGCGTGAACCTGTTGAAGGACGCAGCCGACAACGGGCTCACATTAGTGCGGTGGCTCGAGAGAGATGTTGCGTCCGCCGTGCCGAGCGCTCTTCAAGAAGAAGTCCGCGAACTCGCCCAACAGGTATTTGCCAGGTATCCGGCAGGTACGATCGCGGGGTTTGACAGTGACTACCACTACAGCATGCTGCCGTGTGTGAAGCCCCCCGAGTGGTTCAACGATGGTGTCATCCGCGCGTTCTGTGACCGTCTGTCCGAGACGAGGTCAACGTTCAAGGCCACGCGCGTCTTGGCGCTCGACGACCCAGACAAGAAGCGTACCCGGTCCAGCCCACTCACGCCGTACAAGCTCTCATCGGAGATCGAGAAGGAGATCCAAGAGTACGACAGCGACGAGAGCGTCAAGTTTGTCGGAATCCCTGTCTGTCAGCTTCGGCAACCAGCACTGGTGCTGCATGATCCTCGACAAGTCCAAGTGTCTCGTCACCACGTACGACTCGCTGGGATTCGCCAAGACCCAGCGAATCATGGGCAACCTCGCCGACAAGATCGAGACGATCGTGCCCGCGACAAACTTCACCGTGCAGCGCGTTCAAACCCCGGTGCAGTCTGATGGCTACAGCTGCGGCTTTTTCGTGTGCTACAAGTTCTGGCGTCTTCTCGACGCCACTGTGAGCCGCGATCTATCCTCGACCGGCCAGCTCACCCTTCGTTTCCAGATGCTCAAGGTGATTGTGCAAGGATGTGCGCCTCGTAGCGACGTGGACTAGTGCTAAACGGCGACCGCCAAAATACACGTTGAAGTTTCTGTTCTTGTCTCGAATACATGTCGAATGCAAGGTGTCTCTACCTGGCCAATCCCTGCTCTGTGGACCTGGTCAATCCCTGCTCTGTGGACTTGGACGAATTTCGTTGGGAAAGCTCTTCCCTCCAGTCTGGTGTTCCCACACCACGGAACAAGTCTCACAGGTCAACCGTGGAAATATTCGCTCCAATATTTCATCAGTTCTGACAGTTTTGCATCAACTCATGCAGGTAAACGCTACCTGATCATTACCTGTCGCGTAACATTCATGCATGCTCGTTACCTGGTATTTTATACCTGGTCTGTAGCACCGTCCAAAAAAGAAATCTGCCGGTACCTCCCAAATGTTGTCGGTGGTGACATAAGAGATGGATCTGCCGAAAGCTCTCGAAAGATGGCGGTGGTGATATCCCTTTTGTTTACACACGTCATCACACTACACTGCATGTATGAAAAGTTTTCATTGAAAACCCCCAATCCCATGGCGTTCAGATCTTTGTGTCGCGGCCGCGCGCCGTGAGCTTTTGGGCATACATGTATTATTACGGCCGCCCATCGTCGCGCGCACACTACCAGGGGGTACAGTTACGGTTCCTGGTTACGGGTCCTTCTAATCGGGGGCGAGCGGAGCGATTTTCCTCTCGCCTCTTTCCCACAAAGTCAAGTGCGCGCGCCATCTCCATCCCCGCGGCCGCGCTCGGCCGACGGCCAGGGATCACCCCGGAGGCCGGACGCTGCGCCCGCGGTGCGCTTCTGCGGTGCGTGTACTATTGCGCCGTGTTGGTAACACGGCGGGCGCTCCACTTGGCAGCCGAGTACGGCTGCGACAGCACGCTGTGCCTGCTGCTCGAGTCGGGCGCCGACCACACGGTCGTGAACAAGAAACACAAAACGGCGCTGTTCCTCGCCGACGAGTGCGAGATGACGCTCGCCGCCACGGTCTGCGCTCGGTGGATACGCGTTCTTCGCTGCGGTCAAGTGAGGCGACGTGGCGACCGTGCGGACGCTGCTGGACCGCCATGCGAGCGCACGCGGCTTCCGCGCTCAAGGTGCTCGTGTTCCGCGGCGCCGGCGCCGAGGACCGCGACGACGCCGGCTGGACGCCGCTCCATGTCGCGTGCGAGCACGGCGCCACGACCGTGGTCAAGCTGCTCGTCGCGCAGGGCGCGTCCGCGGCGGTCAAAGAAGAGAACGGGCTCGTGCCCGTGGACGTGGCGGCGCTCCACGGCCACCTCGAGGTCGTGCGCGAGCTCAACACGAACGACGAGAGTCTGCGCAACGTGTCGTTCGACAGCCGCACGATCCTCCACCGTGCAGCCGCCAGCGGGAACGCCGACCTCGTGATCTAAGTGCTCGACGAGAACGTCGCGCCGCTGGACGCCACCGACGAGAACGGCAGGACGGCGCTCCGCCACGCCGTGCGGTCTGGGGACCTCGCGTCCGTGGAGGCGCTGCTGCAGCGCGGCGCCGCCGCCGATCTCAAAGCGACGACCGCGAACCGCGAGACCCCGCTGCTCATGGCCGCACGCCTCGGGTACGTGGACAAAGGCGCGCGGCTCGCGGCCCACGGGGGCGTCGACCTCGAGAGCCGTGACGCGCTGCATCGCACGGCGCTGTTGGCCGCGGTCTCGGCGGGCCACACAAGTGCCTCCGCGCGGTCGTGGCCGGGCTCAGCGAGGTCCACACCACGGTCCTGGAGAACCGCGCGGCCATCCGCATGGTCGCGACGCGCGTGAGTAGCCTCCAGCAGCAGGTTGCCACGGGCTGCCGGCTTGTAGCGCAGCTCGTGGACCACGCGAACGGGCAGTCAGACCAGCTCGCGCGCTGCCAGGAGTGGCTCGATGCGGCCGAGCGCAAGGTCGAGAGCGAGAGCGAGCGCTTCGAGTCGTTCCACACGGCGTTCGCCAAGCAGCAAGCCGACAAGGCCAAGAAGATGTGCGGCATCGTGACGACCGTCGTGGGGCTCTTCGTGCCGGCGGTCAAGGAGATCGCGGACGCGATCATCGACTACGCCAAGCCCGTGGAGATCGTCAAGCTCGTGTACGGCGAGTCGGACGTCGCGGGGTTCGTGGCCGAGACCAAGCCGCCCGAGCTGCCGGCCGCCGTGGAGCGCCGGCCGTGGAGCGCCACTCGCCAAGCTCGCGATCCCGAAGGAGGCGTTCGAAACGCTGCTGCGCGAGGAGATCGCGCTGCAGCACCCGGAGATCCTGGAGGAGTGTCGCCAGCGCCAGCTCGTCGTGTCGGTCGACGCCGGCCGGGCAGCTGCGGCTGGTGGTGGACGGCATGCAGCCGCAGTCGCAGCGCAGTACGCCGCTACCCCGCCCCGTCGTGGCGGTGCCCACGCCACTCAAGATGGACGACCAGAGTTTGACGTGGGAGGCACCCACGACGCCTGAGATCACGCCGCAGCCGACGCGATCGAGCGAGGCGTCCACGCCTACCAGTGGTGACGGTGATGGCAGCACGACCGACTTTAGCGGTGTCGTGGAGTTTACGAACGAGCTGGATGCGTTCCCGTACCACGCCGCGGTCCACGCGAGTGGTGGATACTGCGCCGACTATACGACTCGACTCGGCGCGCTTTGCGACTGTGACGCGGACGCGACGACGCCGATGGCCATGGCGCTGTGTGTGGCCGCCGAGAACGCGCCGGCGACCGAGACGACCAGCGCGACGCTGAGCGCAGCCGAGTACGCGTACTGCCTGGGCTACGAGGCCGTCGTCGACTTCCTCGCGTCCAAGATGGAGGACCCGGTGAGCGCGGCCGCGTTCAAAGCCCAGCCGTGCGTCGTGCGCGTCGAACTCGAGGAAGCCGTCGACGATTTTGCGTACGTGTCGGCCGTGGAGCAGAGCCAGGGCGACGTGGACGAGTTTGAGCTGCTCAGCGACGACGGCCTGGACGTGGCCGCGCGGATCCGCGCCTCGGTCGAGCGCGAGGTGGAGCGCGCGGCGACGCTCGTGGCGTGGTCGGCCGTGCAGTACGCGAGCCACCTCGGGTACGTGGAGATCGTCAAGGTGCTCGCTCGTCAGTCTCCACCCGGAGCTCGGCTTATTGGGCCCGCGAGGTTCCACTGTATTTCAGGGCGCTGCTCCGTGAGCGTTTCGTCCTGCAGCTGCGTGGAGACGCTGGAGCGCGCGCCGTGGGCTCGGCGATGGGGCTCGCCGGCCAGGTTCCTGGCTCCTGGGGGCTTGTTCGTGGCTGAGGAGCGGCTCGGTGGTGGGCGTGGTGGAGATCCACCAAGGGTGGGTCGTGGCCTCCTCCCGCCCGCGCACCAGCGCTGGCGCGCGCTCGACGGCGGCGTGGCTGAACGCGCGGTGCTGTCGCCGGCACCGGCGCTCATGGCGCCAGGTGCTTTGGGTCGTGGAGCACCAGGATGTGGTTTTGGACGCCCAGGAAAGTCTCTCGTTTAGGCTGAAAACGTGATTCCACAACCATCAGAACTGAAAGAAACACGAAGATGGGCATGATGGTGGGTGCACCGCGCTGCTCAAGGACGCCCGTGAGCGCGCCGCGGGCCTCGTGCAGGCTGCGGCGGCAAATAACGGAGTGAAGAACGGAGCATTGCATAGAGAGAGAGATCCGCGGCTGCTAACGAGTGCCGCCCACGTATGATGTATACACGGATGACGAACGAGCGACCACCCACCTCTCATTTCTCTCTGTGGTCTCAGGCGCGGTCGTCGAGCGCCTCAAGCAGCGCGACCTCGCCCGACTGGAGGTTCGCGAGCTGCCACGGCAGCTTCCAGACGTGCGCGCGGCCCTGCGCGTCGCCCGCGGCGAGGAAGTTGCGTTGCCGCGGGTTGAAGTCCAGCGAGAGCATGGCCGGCGCGCTGCCCTGGCGCGCGGCCGCGGACTTGCCGCCCGCGCTGGACGACGAGGCCTTCGAGGCGGCCGTGGTCGCGCCCGGGGCCGAGCCGGCGCTGCTCTGGGCACCGCTCAGCACGGCCGCGGGCGCCGCGCGGTCGGTCGCGAGGTCGTAGAGGTACACGTGGCCGTCCTCGGCGGCCGTGGCGAACACCATGGGCCGCGTGCGGCTCCACGCGACCGCGTACAGGAACGAAGACGTGGGCGTGACCTCGACCGTGAGCGCCGGCGAGCGCGCGCGCGCGCGGTACACGCGCGCCGTGCCGTCGGCCGAGCACGAGAGGAACACGCCGCGCGCGAACGGCGAGCAGCTGAGCCCGTACACGGGGCCACCGTGCGGCGCGAACGCAAAGTCGCTCGCGCTCGGGTACAGCACGTACGGGTCCACTTTGGCCTCGTACACGGTCGCGAGCGAGATGCCCTTGACCTGCTTCTCGGCCGCGAGCTTCTCGACCTGGCGGCGCACGCCCGCGAGCGCGGCCGCCGGCAGACTGGCCACGAGCCGCGCCGCGGCCGGGGTCCACTTCTTGAGCTCACCGGCGCGCAGCGTGCTGCTGGCGTTGCACCGCATGACCTGGCCGCCCTCGGAGCCGGCCACGAACGCGCGGCTCGGGCGCTCGAGCTCGCTGAACGCGATGGCCTTGCCGCCGGCCACGAGCGGCCGCGCGGCGTCCGCGCCGGGCTTTGTAGGGGCATTGTTGGTGGTGCTCATCTGGAGCGTGTAGCCCTCAACGGGGCACGCGAGCTTGTCCTTGAGGCGCCAGTAGAGCACTTTGCCGTCGCCGCTGACGCTCGCGATGTTGTACTCGGCCTCGCTGACGTCGTAGACCCACGCGACCTGCGTCACGGGCTCGCAGTGGAAGTACTCGCCGATGCCGGACGCGTACCGCCGGTTGTCCTCGGTCTTGAGGTCCCAGAGCAGCACCTCGCCGCCGAACGAGCCGGCCGCGACCAGCGACGGGTTCTTCGGGTGGAACGCCACACACAACAGACCGCTCTACGGCACAACACACACGTTACCATCACAAGGTGAGCCCAGGTACTGTATGTGGGGAGAACTGTAGGAGACGCAACGCACCGAGGTCTCGAGCACGGTGTGCGGCTTGGCCGGCTGGAAGTCGGACTGGAAGACGCGCCAGAGGCACAGCGCCGAGCGGTAGTTGCACCAGCCGCTGTGGTCGAAGCGGCCGTACGCGACGCCGACCACGGCGCCCGTGGCGTTCCACGACACGCCCGTGCACGACAGCTTGAGCGACTTCGGTTTCCGCACGCCGCCGCCCAGCTCGTCGTCGTCGTCCTCCTCCTCTTCGTCGACAGCAGTGCCCCGCCTGTCTTGGTTCGCCTTTGCGTCGCCGTTCGCCGCGGGCGCCTGCGGTTTAAAGTACGTGTCGTAGTCGAACGAGAGCGTGTGGAGCTTGGCGATCTCGCTCTCGCTCGAGGCCTCGAGGTACTTTTCAAAGCCCGCAAAGAGCGCGCTCTGCCGCGCGCTCTGGCTCATCTCGCGCAGCATCACGGGGCCCACGCGGTCCAGGAACGCGCGCGTCTTCTCGACATTCTCGGCCTCGATCTCGGCCGCCGAGGAGGACGCGCCGCTTTTGCTTGTGTTCTTGGTGGTGGCCGCGTCGGTCTGCGCCTCGCTGTCGGCGCGGCCGCCAATAGTCTGCGCCTCGGCCTCGGCGGTGGGCACCGGCCGCGCGTCGTTGTAGCCGTCGCTGCGCGGCTTGGCGGGCTTGCTGCGGAAGCCCGACTTGCCCAGGAACACGTCCTTGAACATGCTTACCTCCCGCTCTGCGATGCGGGGAGGCCCGCGAGACCAACCCAACCAACAAAAGATCCCGACGACCTTTCAAGATCCGACAGAATGAAGGTCTTTCGATCCAAGATATCTCAGTATGTAGCCATGTAGCGGCTGGGATAATGTATTCTCACGACAAGCGCTTGCTACCAGGCCATGTCGGCCGAGGACGTCGCCGAGCCGCAGCCACCGGCGCCTTCGCCGTCGCCGTTTGAGCCGCAGCCGACGTCGGGCGTGGAGATGGGCTGCGGGGCCTTGCCGCGCATGGCCGCGCGGAAGAGGTCGGCCTTGTACTTTTGGAAGAGCGTCTTGAGCCCGCCGCCGTTCAAAAAGTTCTCCTCGAGCTGCGTGAGCGTGAACGTCACGCGGTAGTCCGCGACCTGCACGTACCGGTTGCGCAGGTCCACGGTCACCTCGGCGCCCTCCTGCGCGAGCTCGTGGAACTTGTCGTCGGTCACGACGATGCCCAGCAGCGCGTTGTTGGGCTGGTTGCGCGCGTAGATGTAGGCAAACGACTTGGCGATCACGGCCTGCACGCCCACGGCCTTGAGGCAGATCGCGGCCTCCTCGCGCGACGAGCCGCTGCCGAACGCGTGGCCCGCGACGATGATGTTGAAGCCTTCCTTGACCTTGGGCACGAACTCGGGGCGCACGTACGCAAAGCTCTTCTCGCCCAGAAACTCCTCCTCACTCTGGCAGTGCGGCAGCCACAGCGGCGAGGACGGGTTCAGCCCCATGAACTGCGCCGGGATCACGGCGTCCGTGTCGATGTTGTCGCCAAACACCTGCGCCTTGCCCGAGAACCGCGGCGGCAGCGCCGACTCGAGCGCCGCGACCGCCGCCTGCTCCACCGCGACCTGCGGATCGGCCTCCTGGCCCGCGAGCGTGGGCGCCGGCTCCGAGATGGTGAAGGTCTTGGCGCGCTTGGCGCTGGTCTCCGAGTCGTTGGTGCTGGCGCCGAGCCAGTTGCGGTACCGGTCAAAGTCCTCGCGGCTCACGCGCGCGATGTAGGGCGTCGGGTCCACGACCTCCATGTCGAAGCTCGAGGCCGCGACGACCGCGGCCGAGCTGAGGTTGCCGATCGAGCCCTTGCCCATGCGGTTGCGAAAGTTGCGGTTCTGGCTCGAGAGCCACACCTCGTTCTCGCCGGCCACGTCGGCGCCGATGCCCACGCAGTAGCTGCACGCCGGCAGGCCGACCGCGAAGCCGGCCTCCTCGAACACGCGGATGAGCCCGAGTTCGCGCAGGCGCGCGATGATCTCGAGGCTGCCGGGCGTGACGCGGCGGTTGCCGTGCGGCACCGGGCGCTTGCCCTCGAGCATCATCTGCTGGAGCAGCATGGCGCTGAAGATCAGGTCCTCCTGCGTGGTCGTGCACGCGCCGATGAAGCAGCCGTCGAGCTTCATGCCGAGCTTGGCGTCCACGGGCACGCAGTTGTCGGGCGACGGGTACAGCGCGATGAGCGGCTTGACGGTCGCGAGGTCGATCACGTGGTGAGCCGCGTATTGGCAGCCCGGGTCGGCGCGGAAGTAGAGCGCCTCGTCCGTGTGCGAGTCGCGGCCCGCGAGCACGCGCTGCGTGATCTCGTCGGCCTCGAACACGCCGGCGATGCCGCCGAACTCGGTGGTCATGTTGGCGATCGCGAAGCGCGCGTCGTCCGAGAGGTACGCGAGCCCGGCGCCGCCGAAGAACACGGCGCGCTCGAACGCCACGGTGTTGCGCTTGAGCTCGCCGAGGATGTGGAGGATCACGTCCTTGCCGCCGATGCCGAACGCCGGCGCGCCCACAAACTCGATGAACACGACCTCGGGCACCTTGAACCACGTCTGGCCCGTCACGAGCGGCATCACGACGTCGCCGGCGCCCAGCCCCGCCGCGAACGCGCCCATGCCGCCGGCCGAGCACGTGTGCGAGTCGGCGCCGATCACGATCTGGCCGGGCTGCGCGCGCTTGCGCGCAAACTCGGTGTGCATGATGGTCGTGTTGGGGCCCCAAAAGTCAGTTAGGCCCTGCTCCTGCGCGAACTCGGTCGAGAGCTTGATGAGCGACTGCTGCTTGGGCTGGTCGTTCACGCGCGGGTCCACCGTGTGGTCGATCGCGAGCCAGAAGCGGTCCGGACGGTGCACCTTGGGGCGGCCGATGGACTTGTGGAGCGCGTCCATGGCCTGGAACGTGAGCTCGCTCGCGATCGTCCAGTCGGCGCGCACGCAGACCACGTCGCCCACGCGCACGAACGGCTCGCTGAGCCCCACGGCGTGGTGGCACAGGATCTTCTCGATCACGTTCATCGGCGGGATTTGCGTGGTCGTCGCCATGTTGTCAGGTATGTGTGTGGTGTAAATGGGGGGCCGTGCTGACGGCGGCGGACACGATGCAGGAATGAGCTGGCGGGAGGTGGACGCGTCCTGTGCCCTGTGGTTGAAGCGGAGCCGAACGGGCCAAGCAAATGCGCAAGCACCGCGCCCGCCGGAAGCTACGGAGTGGTCTTTCTCTTGCACGTTTGGTGAGACCGTAGCTCATCGCGTTTGAGAGGCGAGATCTAAAGGCATTTTTACGGGGGCTTTTTACCAACTGTTTGCGCAATAACGTTCTGGTGGTGCAAACACACTAGCCTACTGAAATAGCATTTTTCAGGAAACCGTAACCCAGTGCATAACCACATCTACAACACTAGACGGTTCTCTATTACAGTCCCTAATTGACTATTTACGTGTTGGTCCTGTAAATACGAGCAGCTCCGCTCCCATTGGCTTGGGTCACGTTCCTCGCCAGCGGGCGTGCGGTGCCGCACGGCCTTCAAGCTCCGACGTCACCACAGACCCAGTCGACGGACGAACGGACGGACTCCACTCGCCTCGCCCTGTCCTGCGCTGCCGTACCACCGATTCCAGCGGCCCGCATTTCCACATCTCCGATCCAGACATTTCCAAAGCATCGCCATGAGCAAGCCCGCGCGCAAGGTCGACGCGGCCGAGATCGCCGAGCCGTTCAGCGTGGCCGTGCGCCAGTACATCGCCGAGGAGATGCACGGCCATGGCCCCAAGCTCGTGGGGCTGCTCGCGCACGGCGACCCGGCCGCCAAGAAGTACGCCGAGTGGACGGGCAAGGCCTGCCGCCGCGACGGGATCCGCTACGAGCTGCGCGAGGTGGAGAAAGACGATTTGCTCGAGGCGCTCGAGAGCGCCAACAAGGACGCGGACGTGCACGGCATCATCGTGTACTACCCGTGCTTCGGCGCGTTCCCGTCGTTCTACGGCGGCACCATGGACGACTTTTTGCGCGACTCGATCTCGATCAAGAAGGACGTCGAGGGCCTCTGCCAGTTCTACCGCGGCAACCTCTACCGCAACATTCGCTTCGTGGACGACGCCGCGACCCAGAAGTGCGTGCTGCCGTGCACGCCGCTCGCGATCATCAAGATCCTCGAGCACCTCAACGTCTACGACATGACGCGCGCGCGCGGCGACCAGCTCAGCGGCGTCAACATCACGGTCATCAACCGCAGCGACATTGTCGGCCGCCCGCTCGCAGCCATGCTCGCGAACGACGGAGCCGACGTGTTCAGCGTCGATATCGAGTCGCTCTACCTCTTCCGCCGCGGCAAGCTCATCAAGGTGCGTTTGGGAACGATTGTAGTGGATCCATTGTTGTGTGACAAAGCACTAACGCTTGTGGTCTTGTTGTATTGCCGAACAGACTGAGGAGACGCCCGAGACGGCCTGCAAAAAGTCGCAGGTGATCATCACGGGCGTGCCGGTCAAGAGCTACAAGCTGCCGCTCGAATGGGTCTCGGAGAACACGGTGGTGATCAACGTCGCGTCCTTCAAGAACGTGGACGAGGAGGCGCTTCTCCAGATCCCGGGCGTGCAGTACGTGCCGCTTGTGGGCAAGGTCACGGTCGCCATGCTGCAGCGCAACCTCCTGCGCCTCTACGAGAACTTCCACATGAAGCCCAAGAAGTTCTGGCAGTAAGCGAGTACTTGTGCTTTGTTCCTGCCCACTTCCGCGAGGCGTATGGCGGCGGGGAGAAGGAGCCGCTTCTCCCCGCCTGCGCCTTTGCGATTTGCTCGTTGATCTCGTCTTCCACCCTATTGTAAAACACTCACAAACACGTCTCGCCAATTCGATAGCCCGATAGAAAACAATATCCATCCATTCACACAACACACGACGCACATGTTCACGATTACTGTACGCGCATGCCACCGACACGCTAAGATCCATCTCACTGCTGCGACGCGCCGGCATTTCTACTTCTAACGGGCGGCGCAGTCGGGGCGGAAACAGCCTACCGAGCTGCCTACATGGGCAGCGGGTCGACGTACGTGAAGCCCTTGAACTCGTTGCGGTGGCCGATGGGTGCCGGCTGGTCGGGCGCCGAATCCACGACGTCCTGACGCTTGAAGAACTCGGGGATGTTGGTCAGCTCGCCGTCCTTCTTGACCGTGGGCTTGAAGGGAACGGGCACCTCACGCTTGTAAAGCTTCTCCCAGTCCACGCTCGCGAAGAACGGGTGGTCCATGATCTCGTTCGCGCCCGTGGGGCCCGAGCCGAGTCGCTTGGCCGGGTCCTTGGTCATCAGTCCTCGCAGGAACGACTTGGCGTCGTCCGAGAACGTCTCACTCGGGAACCGCAGCGGCATGCGGACGATGTTCTCGAAGTTGCGCTTACGGTTCGAGTTGAAAAAGGGCGTGTACCCGGCGATCATCTCGAACACCATGACACCGAGGCTCCAGTAGTCGACCGACTTGCCGTACGGCTGGCGTCGGATCAGCTCGGGCGCGATGTACTCGGGCGTGCCGCAGAACGTCTTGAGGCCCTCGCCCTTGGCGTCGAAGTGGTCGCTCGAGAGACCAAAGTCCGTGATCGCGATGAAGCCCTCGTCGTCCATGAGGATGTTCTCGGGCTTGAGGTCGCGGTAGACGACGTTGTACGTGTGGAGGTGCGTGAGCGCGAGCACGCACTGCGCGGCGTAGAAGCGCGTGCGCTCCTCGTCGAACCGCCGCGCCTGCTTGAGGTGGAAGTGGAGCGTACCGCCGTTGTAGTAGTCCATCACGAAGAAGAGCTTGGTCTCGTTCTGGAACGCGTACCGCAGCTTGACAGCGAACGGATGGTCCACGCCCTCGAGGATGCGGCGCTCGGTCTTGGTGTGCTCGACCTGGTTCTTCGCGAACACAGCAGCCTTCTTGATCACCTTCATGGCGTAGATGCGGCTGCTGGCCGCGCTACTGCCTCCACTGTTTCCACCGCTGCTGTGGGCACCGGGGTAGTTGGACAGATCCACGCGCGAGTTGCCGCTCAGCGGCCGCTTGGTTTTCTTCTTCCGCACGAGCATGACCTTGCCGAACGCGCCGCGGCCCACGACGCGCAGCAGCTGGAAGTCGTCGACGGTCACGGTCTCCTTCTCCTTCACGACTTGCGCGGCGTGCGAGTTGCCGCGCGCGCGCCGCGAGCTCGAGCGACCGTACGCGTGCGAGCTGCCCAGTCCGCCGAGCCCGTTCATCTCGCCGGCGAGCGGGTCCTCGCCCTCGGCGGCGCGCAGCGCGTTCATGCGCACCTCGCGCAAGATCGCGCGGTGGAACTCGTACGCGCTGGGCGTGGCGAGGAACTTGAACACCGTGTCCAGCGTGTCCTTGGTCGTGTACGCCGGGCTGCTGGAGACGCTCGTGTCGGGCCCCGCCGAGAGGCACACGCAGCCGAACACGGACGTGTCGATGCCGAAGGGCGCGCCGGCGCCTCGCGCCGAGCCGGGCGGCGACACCGACCCGTTGCTGTCGTCGTCCGAGCCCGCGCGGCGCGGGCTGTCGCTCTTGGCGCTGTCGCCGCTGCTGCCGGTGGTGCCGATCTCGACGTTGAGCGGCTCGACCGACCGCTTCCAGCAGATGCTGTGCTGCGAGAAAAAGCGCTTGAAGCTGGGGCTCCACGACGGCTCGACCTTGTGGCTCGACTCGACGAACGCGACGTTGCCGAGTCGGTTCTTGAGCTCGTACTGGTACTTCTCGAGCAGGTTCGTGACGAGCAGCCCGCCGTAGCCGTACGCGATGAAGTGGATCTTGTGGGCCGCGGACGGGAAGATGTAGTTCTTCCACACGTGGTCGCAGTGATCCTCCTGCGTGGACGAGCCTTCGATGGGCAGCTTGCGCTCGACGCCGTCGTCGCCCAGCATGGTCTGCGTGTTCATGTTGGGGTTCATGACCAAGATGCCGTACCCGGCGTCGCGCGCCTTGCGGAAGTACGGGATCATCGAGCCCACGTGGACGCCCTCCTGGAGCAGCAGCGAGCGGCTCCAGATGCCGCAGCTCAGCCCGCGCGAGCTGCACACGAACACGAGCAGCTTCTCGGCGATGCGGTAGTTCTCGGACGTGTGGAAGATGCAGCGCGGCACGTCCGAGTCCACCATCGTGCGGAAGCCGTCGGCCGTGGAGCAGATGCTGGACGACGACGAGCGCACACTGCTGCCCGTGGACGCGCCCGAGCTCGCGTAGGACGAGCCAATGGACACGGTCGAGGCGCCGTCGTCCAGCGCCGGGATCGCCTGCTCCACGAACTGGAACTCGTGGAGCATCTTGGTGTGCACGTGCTCGATCAGCCCGCGCAGCAGCTCCTCGCCGAACGTGCGCATCTCGTCCTTGTTGATCTTGGCGTTGGTCTCGCGGCGGCACACCTGGCCCTTGCTGTTGAGCCGGAAGAGCTCGTGCTGCCACGCCGGCGCGAACGCCGGCGGCGCCGCGACCTCGCAGATCGTGTCCATCTCGGGGATCGCGCCGTTGCCGCCGTAGAGCAGCACGGGCGACGGGAGGTGCGCCGTGCGCGCGTGGTGCACGGGCGGCGGCGGCGGCGGGCGGCGCCGCGCGGGCCCGCCGCTGTTGCCGAGCCGGTGCGGTTGGTGCGGCGGCATTTGTTGTTGGCGGTGGTGGTGTTGTTGGAATTGTGACGGCGGGATGTGCTGGAGTTGGGGTTGGAATTGTGTGCGCGGCGCGTTCTGTTGGTGTTGGAATTGTGCGCGCGGTGCCGGGCGCTGACGCAGAAAGTCGCCGTCGTCGACCTCGTCCTGCGAGCTGCCGTAGGCGCCCGTGCGGTCCCACTTGACGCGGATCATTCTGTGTGTAGTGGTTGATTTGGTTCTGGAGTGGGTCTAACGCGACGTGGTCACGGATCGACTCGAAGAAGAGTGTTCTCGCCGAGCGGGATTGATAGTCGTGCGCTCGTTTAGACGCTTGTGGCGAAGAGATGACGACGGGACGAGCACGCGGTGGGGCTGGACGGGCGGACGAGGGGAAACGACGGTGTGTTCACTCGGTGGCCAGCGACGACGACCACGGATAGAGACAGCGACTCTGTACCCACCCGGCCACCGTATCCTTCGAGCGAGTGAGAGGGGAGTCTTTCCGACTGGACAATCCGGTGCGGGCCGATAGAGAGAGTGAACAGGTGAGAGAACGGTTCTCCAGATCGGCAGGCGCCGCTTCCTCAAGAAACCTGCAACGTCGGTCTGGGCCGTGGCCACTTGGCTGCCAGCGCGGGCAAGAGTCAGAGAGACTAACAGAGATACAGTCGAAGGATGGGGGTTGTCCATCCACCATAGATATCCAGTCCACATGGCAATCCGGCCCAGAGTTGCTCTATCGGAGCGAGCGCCTTGGGTCGTGGCACGCAGCCCATGAGAACCTCGCCAGCTGGATCACAAGGACGAGCAGGACGTCACGGGTTCTTCTTCCCCCAGCAGAAGAGTCGGACCAACTTCTCTTTAGTGACTCACGACGCGACAACGCACTTCAAAAGTCTATCGGATGCGGTCCATAGAGGTTACTATGCGGAGGAATGATCCCCGCCGCTGACCAAGAGGGGCTCAGAACAATATCAGTTATTGGTACATAGCGTGTTGAAGACAGTTACAAACGGTCGAAAGATGGCTACACTCTATGCCACCACGCCACGCTCACCCCATCAACGACGCCACACGATCCCAGATCGTGGCTCCGCTCGCAGCGTTGTGCGTCGTGTTGTTCGAGAGTGACGAGCGGTCCGAGAACTCGCTCGAGCCATGGCCCTTGAAGCCCGGCGGGCTCGAGGTTTCACGCCAGCTCGGGCTGCCCTCGTCGTCCTTTTGGTTGTTGCCGACTCCGCTCGAGCTGTGCATCATACTGCCGCCATTGCCGCCGTTCTTCATGCCGACAGACGACGACGAAGCGCCGTAGCCATTACTCGAGGCGCCAGCAAGGTAGTTCTTCTCGGACGTGCGGAACGTGCGAGAGCTGCTGTTGCTAGAGTACGGTGAGTCGGCGACGCCAAAGCGACTGCGCTGGAAGTCGTACGGGTTCGTGCCCTGGTTGATCATCGACGCGTAGTTGCGCTTCTCCGCCTCGGTAAGCACTTCTACCTGATGTCTCCACACTGCGACCTGCTGGCTGAGGCTCTCCACTTCTTCCGAGTGTTCCTCCGCAAGCTTCTGTAGGTATTCTTCGTGTTTGCGCTGCATGTTGTCAAGCGCGGCGTCCAACTCTTTCTGCATGCGACGCTCCGCAAGCGCCTTGGCGCTCTCAATCGATTTGTTCGACTCTTTGACGAGACGCTCTTCGTGCTCAGCAATCTTCTGCACAGCATTTGCGTGCGCCTTCTCCAACAGCTTCTGCTGCTCCCCTTTGGCGCCTGAGAGTTTCTCCTGCGACACCTTGAGTTGCTGCTTCAGCTGATTGTTGTCGAGTTTCGAGTCCGCAACTTCTTGCAGCAGCTTGGAGATCCGCTCACGCTGCTCTTGTAGCTGTTCTTCCAGCTTGGCTTGTTCTTTGGCAGCGTTCTCCTGCTGGAGGCGCAGTTCGCGATTCGTGTCTTGTAAGGTGCCAATTTCATTCCGAATCGACGCGTTTTCCACTAGAGCCAAGTGGAGGTTGCCACAGAGATCGGCTTGAGCTTCAGATACGCAGTCAAGACTGCTCTCGAACGTCTTGCCTGGATCATGACGACTGCCACGGCGACGTGAATCGGATGGAGTGTCTTGCTCTGCTAGATCGGTCTCCAGGAACGGACTGTAGTCTGCGCCATCGTGAAACGATCTGTCAGAAGCGAGCGAGAGTGTACACATAAGCCATCTTCACGCACCTTTGAACCAACGGAAGCACACTGACGTAGGACGTGAGGCTTTGGTGAGCATTTTCATGACTTCTGCAAAACTGGCACCGAACGTGCTCTCATTGTTGACTGAGACGAGAATGAAACCCTTCGTCAGTCTCTTCTCGCTACCCATGTGGCCATCTCGCGAAGAGAAGAACTACCAGGAAATCCACGAATCAGTACACAAGTTGTTTCATCCACACGGTTCCCGAAAGAACGAGACTTACGACTGGCGGGATCTCTAGCATTGCCGCTTCGACATCACGCAGCTTGCAGGCGCCAAGAGCAAACCCCATGGGGCCGGTAGCAGTGCTCCAAATTCCCTGACCTTTCCGCTTGTCCAGCTTCTTCCATTCCTTCTCGTCGGGCTTCTCATCATTCATAAAGCCGTCGCCACCAAGCGCCTTGCGTCGCATGCGGAGCTCGTAAAGCACGGACTGCGACAAGAATGAGAAGAATCCGCGAGAAATCAAATCCTGGAAGTCTCCGCCCACATCATCCCACGAGAAGATCTCTTCGGCCTGGTTATCGAGTAGCGTATCCGCCGTCTCGCCTCGGCGCCGACCAAAGAGGTCTGAAAACACCGAACCGAAGATACCGCCCATGGTTGATGTAGTCGACTTGCGCGAGTCGACACTGTAGAACCTCTTCTGCCCGGACAAGTCTGCACCCGAGGCTGAGCTACTAGGCGCGCGATTGAGCGTCACGATAGATGATCCATCAGCCGTAGTGCGGGATGCCTGCGACGACAGTGGGGTCGTGGACGACGACGTGTCGACGCTACCGCGGTACGTGGTTGCGGTCGATTCTCGCCGTTGGTGCTTCTCACTCATAGCAACGCTGTTGTTGTTGCTGCTCCCTCCAGCTTCCTTTGGTTGGAGGTAGACACTTCGTCCTCTCGGCCGGCGCTGGATCTGTGGGTTGTAGATGAAGCGGAGACGGAGCGGCATCGCCGATGTGCGCAAATGTGACAGCACCTTGTCGAACGGTTCATCGGCGACGTCCACTCCATTGATTCGGACGAGTTTCGAGCCAATATTGAGCTGTGCGAGGTTCTTGTCGAGCTCCGAGACGTCGCGCAAGAAGCCGCTGACCATCGCGCCGATGTACTTGCCTTCCTGTTCGTGGCTCGCCGTGAGCCGAAGGCCGAGCCCCGAGCTGGTTTCCAGCGACGAGCGCAACTTGGACGGATATACAGGCGCCTTTGTAAGCTGGATATTGATCTCCTCCATCGCGAACGCGAACGACGGCATGCCACGAAACACGTGCGGGAACGGCAGGTTCGCACCGGCCAACAAAAAACTCGAGAGGATCATCGCTGGCACGGCCTCTTTCGAGTCGATGCCACGGTCCGTTCCACGAAACACATCTTTCTGCGTGCAGTAGGTCTGCGTGTTCTCGATCACGCCCATGAGCCACGCGTGGAGCTCCACAAGCCGGTCTTTGCAGGATTTGGCAGAGAAGATCTTCATGTACGCCTGCGAGAGCCGCGGCACGACCATTGAGCTGAGCAGCTCGGACGAGTGGGCCACATAGCGCTGGAAATGGCTGTAGCGACGGTAAATCTTCCACCTGCGTGGCACAAACCACACGCCTTGCGTCAGTTTCTTCTTTTTTCTTCCAGAAGAAACGACGTCATCCAGTTCGCCGCGCCAGTCACTTACGTCTTCTTGTCGCTGTCGCTCTTGCCCAGCGAGCACTCAAACACGTAGCTGCGGTCAAGACATCCAGAGAAGCGTCAGTGAGCGTCCACCTATCCAGCGCGTCCAGGCACCACAGAGGATATATCTGCGATGCCGCCGCCCACGCACATGTCGACGTCATCTGGCGTCCGGTAGTAACCTAATGGCTTCACGAAGATCGGCTGCTGCGCCACGAGCTCGACCACAAGCGCCCAGTCTTCAATCAGCGTGAACGAGCGGTTGGCCTCGTGGAGGTGCGGCCGCGGCAGCTTGAGCGCGCGGCTGATGCTCTCGACCAACACCTGCGCCATGGCGGTGAATGGTCGGTCTAATCGCGCCAAACTGGAATGCCCACCACGCACGAGTGGAAGCGCTGACGCGACGCGATGTACCGTAGCGGCAACCCACGCACGATCCGTAAATAAGGGGGAGTCGATGTGGGAGTACGCCCACGCAGCCAAACAACAAGCACCACCACGCGCGCTTCCGCTGGTCAGGCGCGTGTACGTTTCTTTTCGAAGAAAAAAAGAGAAAAATACGACAACGAAAAATGGCATGCGGACAGACACGGTTGGAGAATTTGGTCACGGATGGAGGCTCCCCTAAGTACGCACCCGTGACGTAATAGCTCCCAAAAGCGAACTTGACAATGACGACCCACATGTTCTGTAAAAACGGATGTACAATCCGTTTTCGCAAAATACGTCGTATTTACGGAACTAGACGTATGGCTGAGATCAGTCGGTGGTCTGCCCGGTCTGCCTGTGCACAGTAGCGCAGCCGACCCAAGCGAAAGCGAGGCGCCGATGTGCACTTTGCTCCTCGCAGTCAACGTATCCTGGACGCACGCCAGCAGTGTCGTCATGTCGCGCACGCCTCCACGCCAGTCATGTCGGGGGAGGAGCACGCAGAGATGGCAGCCCTTCCGTTCGTGGAGCATTCCGGGAGGCGAAGATCGCACGGCCGACGACCACACCAAAGCGGAGCTCCAGCGCAGAACGGCACGTACTGAAGCGCAAGGGGATGCTGCTGTATTAGTACAGTACGCTGGTACGTACGTTAAAACAGTACCAGAGAACAGATGCACTTTCCGGCTGGTGGTTGCGAAAATCACTCGCCGAGACTGCGACAATTCCATCGAAACGCAGGCGCCGCGGGCCATCATCTGCGGCGCTCGAAGCTGCGGTGCAATACGTGGCAAGATGCGTTGTCCCGTCGTGGGGATATTCTCCCCACTTCCAACGGCGTGCCGTAAAAAAGTGCCTCATCACCATGGCGGACGCTGCTTGACAAGGCGACCAGCCTTCAACACACCATCTTTTGCCTCTGATTTCGTCAGAAGCAAGTGTGCACTTTGTGTGTGGACCGGTGCGTCCAGAACAAAACGAGGTTTTTCCATCCATTTACTGCACCCCTACTCGCAGCAAAAAATCTTTCGGTCGTCGTCTCTGGCGCAGGTGTGGGGACTTAATCAGCCAAGGTTTAAGGGTTTTTCTACGGTTCCCGGTGAGGTGTTTTGGGTGCTGTCCGTACCGTACGCGGAGTTCAGGAGCCCTTGCTTTGCGCGGGCCGCCGCCCGTGATTGGGGAAAGTGTTTGGTGCCCGGTCCAGACAGATCAATACGACGGCGTCCAGCACGGCCGCCAGCAAGCAGGTCCGCCCGCATATCTCCATCGCACGTGCCTTCACAGCCGCTCTGGACCGACGCCAACGAAACCCGCCCCGTGAAGCGCACATTCTCCAGCGCTGATAGCCCCACCACAGCCGTTCCCGCCCTCGCCGCCGTTGGAACGCATCGCCGCAGTTCCGCTGCGCGCTCTCTTTCGGTATCACTCCCTCTGCCGCCGCCACCTCCCCAGTCTTCTATCGGACTGGTCTATCGCAGGTCGATCGAGCCTCTCTTGTACTCTGCGCTGTTGGTTACGCCGTCGCAGTTTTCAGTTCCCGCGTTTATTTTCCCCCCGATTCGTGGAAGGTCGGAAGAGGAATAAGAAGTCGCGGCGAACGGGCCTCTCCAAGAGTCATCAGTCAGTTCAAGGACTTCGTTCGATTCGCGGCCGTCTCGTGACAGCGCCGCTCACCGCTCCGCTCCCCCGCCGGCTCACTCTCGGATCCGACCGCCTCGCGCATCCGAACCCACCAAATCCTCCCTCCCCCCCTCCCACAGACTGTACCCGGCCAGCATGGATTTCTCGGCCCCCTCCGAGGCGGATGTGGACATGGCGATCCACGACGACGCGCTGCTGGACATCAACCTCGCGGCGCAGTACGCGCCCGGCGCGTCTCACAACGGTGCGCTCATGGGCAACGGCCTCGCGGACGCGTTCATCGCCGGCATGATCCCGGGCGTCGCGCCGCTCGGCGGCCACCCGCAGCAGCAGGGCGGCCACCTTCAGCAGCAACAGCAGCATCAGCCGCAAGCGAATCAGCTCCACGGGCAGCCGCAGGGCTACGGCTCGGTCGAGGAGTACGCGGCGCTCATGGGCATCAAGCTCGAGAACAACCAGGACGACATCCCGACCACCCCCATGGGCCACCTGCAGAACTCGATGAACCAGTTCAGCGTGCAGCCGACGCCCGACCCGGCCAAGATCCAGGCCAACGCCGTGTACTTTGAGAACCTGTACCGCGAGCGATTGGGTATGGTCGGTGGCGACGTGAACGGCAACGTCACGTCCATGACGCTGCCCGCGGGCATCGGGAGCGGCATGAACCCGCCCAACATGTATCAGCACAGCCCGTCGCACCACAACGGCGGCGTGTACAACGCGTCGACCGAGCTTGCGTTCAACCAGATGAACCAACGCATGTACGACCCGACCTCGGGCTACACCACTAACGGCCCGCCGCCCGTTCCCGTGGCGATCCAGCACAAGCCCGCGACCCACCGCGTCGTTCAGCAGCACGGCATGCACGACCTGGGCGCGCAGACGCTCTCGCCGGAACTGCTCTCCGCGATGATCAAGACCAACAACCAGACCATGCACAACTATGGTAAGTGGCCCAATGGCGTGGCGACGGCGACGATGATGAGGCCGCCGTCGGTGATGGATGGTCGCTTGGATCGGATTTCTGAAGCCGCGTTGCTCGATGTCGATGTAGATAATCTGAGCGAGGAGGAGCGCGCGGCGCTGGCCAAGGAAGAAAAGTCCCGCGAGCGCAACCGCGACCACTCGCGCAAGTCGCGCCAGCGCAAGAAGGAGTACGTCGAGAACCTCAAGCAGGAAGTCCAGCAGCTCCAGATCTACCAGCAGATTTGCGAGCACAGCCAGGACCTCATCGCGATGATCACGGCCGACACGAAGGGGCTGTTCATCTACACGTCTGCCGCGCACTCGCGCATCATCGGCTTCCAGTCGCACCACTTGGTGCCTGGCCAGACGAGCTTCCTGGACCTCGTGCACCCGGTGCGTTTTGGCTTACTCACAGTCTTGCCTCCATGCGCGCTTCCTCCCATGCTCATGTTATCTCCCTTCCCATAGGACCAAGTCGCGGAGATCCGGAACGTGTTTTCGCGCCTCGAGAACCTCGGCGATTCGACGCGCTGTGCGTAGCGTTCCTGTTTCCTTGGTATGGTGATTTGCGCTGGGTACTGACGTTCTGTTCCCGTTGTTTATCGTCTAGTCCGCTTCCGGATAAAGTCAGCCGAGGGCGAGTACTTCGACGCCGAGACGGTCGCGCGGAAGGCCGACTCGAGCATCGTGTGCTCTACGCGTGTGAACCGCGACTTCTAGGCGGCGCTCACAGTGAGCGAAGCAGTGCATCCACTGTCAGTGCAAAGAGCCCGAACGATTCGAGAACAGGAGTGAGAACGAAGCGACGGCGCATCCGGAGCGATAGGTACTTGTATAGATGGCGACATGACAAACACACAGAGACACACAGAGCGACTCCACGTGAATCGGAGGCGATGCAAAAAAGGGAAAACAAAAAGCGACTGACTACAATATACATTTTGAACACCACGCGCCCACAGCGGCGTCCAGTGTGGAGCCAACATGAAGTCCGTGCCGCCGTGGCGGCGCGGAGGCTTCTCTTGCTGTTGTAGAATTCCATTGAGGAGATGAACTGCCTCATGAAGGGCTTCGTATCTCCACACGGTGGACGCATCAAGCACACTTGCCTGGCAGTCCTTGCCGCACATGCTGGCGTGCCCGCCGCGTGCGCGTCCAGAGACGAGCAGAGCACCCATGTGGCGCAGAGTGTCAGCATTGGCCTCCCCCAACCCCTTGCGCCACAGTGGGACGACTTTCCACCTCGGTTTTGCGGTGCCGGGGCGGACCGCCTGGCGGTTGCGCTGAAATGAGACGGAGTTGAAGTGAGGGCTTGATCTTGTGGATGAACGAGGCTAATGATGACCCACGCCGAGTCAAATGACCCTGCAATCCTCAGGGCGTTGGTCAATAGGTTGAGGCACTATCCGAAGGAGGGCAGATCATCACGACGCACTGAGCCTGATGATCGCCTATCGAGACAGTCTCGGAGGCGAACACGGTCACAGATCCGGCGGTGTGCTGGACTATTAGATGGATGGATCCTAAAGTGAGGCGTCTGAACACCACGAGTAGCAAAGACGAAAAGGGTTTTTGTTTGGACGATGCTACAGTCCATTCGGCGGTTCCAGTTGCTGCCCAGTTGGTGCCCATTTGGAACCCAATTACAGAATAAATTGTGTTAAGTACGAGCCAATTATAATTGACAGCAAGTTTTCAAAACCGAAAACACGAGTTTTGTGCGGAGCGCAATGATTTTTGCATGGTTGCAAGCGTTGAAGACACCCAGAGCCATCCGAGGGTCGCTTTGCGGTATCGCTGTTCGCAAAACGCGCGAAAATAGCGCCGATTTACAGGTTTTCGTGCACATAAAAAGAACTAATTATTCTCCGAATGGACGCTAGCATCTTCGTTTTTGTTTGGTTCTTGTGCTCGCCTGGTGTGGCTCTGCGCGTTCCCGTCCTCCGTGCGCCTGTCGGAATCCCTATCATGATGGTACTCACTTCTATATGTCATAGGCAGCGAGATGTCATAGGCAGCGCGCTTCTATTTGAGTGGTTTTTTGGCATAACATGAACACTTTCAATACATTCTTCAAGTGTTACTGAGATGTCCCCCAGTAACCTTTAACCCCTTACCCTAACGTGTTAACCCTAATCCTCGGCTTGCGGCCTGCGGAGCCAAGCGAGCCCGGTTCATCCTAGAGCCAAGCGAGAATGGTTCCTCCTAAAGCCGAGCGAGTTATGGTGTTAACCCTAGTCCTCGGCTCCTGCGGAGACTGCGGAGCCAATGGGGTCAAGGCATGCTCGGTCTCTGTACGGGTGCTCCGGATTCGGGTGCTCCTTAGCTTTTCCCCTATTAATAATTTGGTGGTGTGCGCAACTGCCAACTGTGAATCTTGCTGGCATGTGACGGCCAGCTGGCAGAAGACCGAAAGTCAGACCCATCTTCTCTTCAAGTGACCGGCTTCACAGTGCAACCTCTGATATTATAGCCCACGACGGTGAAGCGTGGGAGCGCTGGAATAAGTGCCCGGCCAACTTGGCATGAGGCCATGCCAACTTGGCAGGCGGCTGGTTGTTGGACCCAGAATCGACGCACCAGCTTCAGCTGCGTGTTGCACGCGCGTGAATCCGATTCAAACTTTCGCGTCGCTGAGTCGCGGCGGCCGACTCAGGCGGCGCCTGTGGGTTCCAGAGTGTCACCTCCGCGGACTGAACGGATCCCCAGAGTCCTCCTCCTCTTCCTCCCCACGAGTCCGATTCCTCATCGCCTCCGTCGGCCATGTTTGGTCTCACCGGCGCTCGGAAAGCCGCCTCACACTCGTTCTCAGATCCGCTTTAGACGTGTCCCTGGAGACAGGGGCCTTTGCTTCTCCGGACGAGTGTGCCTGAGCACTCCCAACATCCGTGTGAGCTTCTTCTGCAGACACACCCCCGCCAGTAACTGTCACGGAGCTCAGTCACCAAGCTCAGTCACCACCGCGCTCCGGACGGCGTCCAGCGTCCCCTTCAAAAATCCAATCCAGCTCCACCCGATCCAGCCCGATCCAGCGCCCGTCGCCTCGCCTCGTCCTCTCCGGATAGAACGCTCTGCCCATGGAGAAGCCCGGCGGCTCCTCGCGCGGCGCGCGCACCACGCGCTCGCACTCCCAGGCGCCGCGCGTCGCTGCCTCCGGCTCCCACACGCGCTTCCCCCGCGTCCCCGTCACCAAGCCCACGCCGTCCGCACCGTCCGCTGGACCGTCCGGCGCGCTCGGGACGCTCGCCATGGTCCACGAGGACGGCCGCTGTGAGCTGTCGATGGACGAGTCGTTCGTCGTGGACTACGACTTCCAGGCCACGCCCGTGCTGGACCACCAGCCGCCGCGCTTCGTCGCGGGCCACGCGTTCTTCAACTACCAGCTCTACGGCGCGCTCCGGAAAGGCGGCGCCGTGAGCCTGCTGGCGCGCGCGTACCGCGGCTACGCGCTCGCGGCGCTCGTCTCGGGCTACGCGTACGCGTGCGTCATGTACGTGCTGCTGCGCCTTCCGGAGAGCGCGCTGTTCCTGGACCCGGCCACGCGCCTCAAGAACGTGCTCGCGCTCCAGTGGACCGTCGTGCTGCTCGTGGGCGTCGCCTCGGACGCGTGTGCGCCGCGCGGCCGGCGCCGCACGCCCTACATGGTCGCTGGATGGACCGCCGCGGCGCTGCTCTGGCTCGCGCTGTTCGTGGTGTTCCGCGCCACTGACGCGCCGCCGTCCGGCGCGACCGTCACGCTGCTCGTGCTCGCGTTCCTGGCGCAGGTCGTGGCCACGGCGGCGCTCGACATCCGCGTGATCGAGCTCGCGCAGCAGGAGGAGCAGCCGGCGCGCGGCCGGCTCGTGGGCGCCTACGAGGCCGCGCGCATCGCCGCGCAGCTCGTGCTCCACGCGCTCGCGGCGCTCGTCGCGCGCCCGGACGCGCGCACCGTCGACATCCACCTGCCCTTCCGCGTCGACTGGGTCTTCCTGCACCTCGCGATCGTCTGCGCGCTGCCCATCTACGGGCTCATACGCCACGCCCACGAGGACCGCGTGCCAACCACCACGACCGCGCCGCTGCCGTCGTCCATGGCGACTATCACTGCCACCACTGCCAAGGCGCCAGCGCCGTCGCGGCTGCGCGCCGTGCTGGGCGCGTTCTGGCGCAGCGCGCAGCAGCGCGTGGTCTGGCAGCTCGTGCTCTTCAACGGCGTGCTCTTCTTCTTCGGATTCTTCGAGCTCGCGGACGCGCGCCGCGCCGTGCAGCTCTGGACGCGCGACTCGTCGGCCGCGCGGCTCGTGCGCAACTGCATCGGCGACGCGAGCTTCGTCGCGGCGCTGCTCGTGTGGCGCGCCTTTGGCGTCAACGGCGACTGGCGCTGGCTCGCGGCCGGCGTCGTCGTCAGCTGGTGCGCCGTGAACCTCGCGCTCACGTCGCTCGTGGTGTTTGACGCCGCGCGCGCGCCCTGGGTCGCCGCGCTCTCGTGGGCGCTCAAGGCGCCGTTCCGCGTGCTCACGCTGCTCGCGGCGTTCGTGCCGACCGTCGAGATCGCGCCCGCGGGCACGGAAGGCACGACGTACGCGCTGCTCGCCGGTCTCCAGAGCGTGGCCAAGCTGCTCGCGGCCGAGCTCGCGCGCGCGATCGTGGCCGCGTGGCCCGCGGTCCAGTTTAATGCCAAGAAGCAACGCGAGAGCAGCGCTGAGACCGAGCGCGCGCAGTTCTTCGCGCTGCTGGTCACGACCGCGTGGACGCTCTGCGCCGCCGCCGGCGTGTTCCTGCTACCGCGCCAGAAGCTCGACGCGCAGCAGCTGCGCGCGTACGGCGGCTACAGCACGCTGCCGCTCGTGGCGCTGCTGCTGGGCTTCGGCGCCGCGTTCCCGTACGTGTGCTACCTCCAGCTCGTGCGGCTCTGAGTGTTCGCGTAGTATTTATTCCCCTGGAAAAGCAACAGCGTTTTGGATTGTCGTCGTCTTCTCTTGTCTCTATCACTGATACGCCTGGAACTCGCTCTCGAGGAAGCGCAACGCGTCGAGCCGCAGCACGGGCTGCTGCTGCGCGTTCTGGGCCACGACGCCCACGCACTCGACGCGGTCGCCCTTGTGGAGCAGCCGCAGCACGGCGTCCGGAGAGAGTCCGGAGGTGGCACCAGACCAGCGTGCGAGCCGCAGCGGATCCAGCGCGACCTGGAAATGGTCGCGGAACGTCGTCGCCGTCGCCGTCGACGCGATCGAGAAGAACGACGGGCCCGTCGTGAAGCGTCTCAGGTGCTGCACCGCGCCCTGGACTCGCACGAGTCGATCTTGACTGCTGCTGGTGTCCTCTTCGGCCGCGAGACCGAGAGCGAGGACATCCGGGAGTGAAGACATGGGTAAGCCCCGGGCGTGAGCAGCAAAGTCGACTTCGAGGGCGCGCTTGAGCTGCAGCGCGAGCTGCTTCTTCTCGTTCTTCTGCGTCTGCTTGGCGCCGTCGTGGTCGTGGCCAGTTACTGTCGATGCCGACGGTGAGCACGCGTACACATAGAGTGCCGTGGATGCGGGTATGTTGTCCACAGGGATTGTGGTCGTCGCGACTATGAGCGCGAGACGGTCGTTCGCGAGGAACTCGCGCTTGCGCCAGTCCTTGCGCGGCGAGACGCTAATCAGACGTGGCGTCGCGGACTCCGCCGTGGCGACAGCTTGCTTCGTCATGCTGAGAACGAGAGACACGACCCGCTCGAATGTGTCGCCGCACGTCTTCTTGGGCTGGTTGCGCAGGCTCCGGTGGATGAGGCCCATGTCTACAATACAGTCGAACAGCGCGAGCGGCTGGCTCTGGGTCTTCGGATCGACGAGGCGAGTGGCGTACGTGTGGCTGCATTCGGGCTTCTCCGTGGTGCGAACGATCGAAACCAATTCCGCGATGATGGAGGGCGTCGTCGAACCGTCCGAGGCCGCAATATCCAGCTTGACGACCTGCGCGTGGAGTGTCTCGCGGTCGTCTTCGTTGGCGGTTTCTCGTGTGGAGGACTGGAGCGCAAATACGTTGGTGAATCCGCGCTGCAGTAGCTCGCGTGCTACGTCGCCGCTGTGCGCGGCACCATCGCCCGAGAGCACGAGCACTCGCGCGGTCGCCGGCTCCGCCACCAGCGTCGCAACGTGCGCTGCCACCGCCTCGCTCTGCGCTGTCGACGCGATCCGCCCAGAAGAGCGCGAGTCGGCGTCGCTCGCAACGTTTCTCGAACTGAGAAGCTCCTGAACGAGTGCCGCTGCTCGTTGCGCCGGCTTGCTCTTCTTCTTCTGCGTCTTGGTATCACCCGACGACGCCACAGCGTCGTCAGCGCCACCGATGGGATCGCGCTCCGCCACGTCGGCTACAAACTCCTTGCGCACGCAGCCCTTGGCCATCACAGCGCTTTGGTCCAGCGCGAGCGGCCCCGCCTCGGACGCCGCCGCGCGGTAGCCGCGAGGGTCGACCCAGACACGAAGCTATCCACCATTCAAGCCATGGTTAGAGATCGTTACCCTCGATGTAGAGTCCTGACAGTTAATACCGTACCTCGCGGTGGTCCGACAGGATGCTAAAGTCGTCGTACACGACACTGGGCGCGCGCCCTTCGAGCTGCTCCTGCTTACCATACCAGTTGCAGCACGGCATGGTCACAACGCCCACGAGCTCGTCGCACTCGACGGCGCCCAGCGCCTGCGCGAGCGTCACGTGCGCGTGGACCAGCGCGACCACCGCGCGCCGCAGCTTGATGTGGACGTTCTCGATCTTGTTGCTCACGACCACGAGGTTCGAGATGTCCGCCCAGCCGCGCGCGCGCGCCGTGGCTGCGGCGCCCGACGCGCGCTCCATCGCCGGGTCGATCGAGTAGCACGTCCACTGCTTCAGCCGGTACGCGAACATCGCCGCCGAGCGGGCTGCAACATACTCACAGCAAAACGACGCGTCAACATAACGTAAAAAACCATACCGGCTTGCGCGGCGTACGTACGCGTGTTGCCGTCGCCCACGACGACGATGCCGTCGGCCAGTGCGTGGCCGCGTTCGTCGCCTTCAAGGCCGTGGCCATCACCGGCGGCGTGGTCGTCCTTATCGCTCGGGAGCACGTACCGCCGCACGGCGTTGAACAAACCCATGCTCTATACCGCATAATATCCTTATTCACGTCAGCGTTATGGGCTCGTCCATCGGATAGCGGATGAATGACACATGGCACCTCGGTGATCTCCTTGGCGTCCGGGAAGATCTCGTGCTCGAGCAGACGCGGCGCGCACTGCAGCTTGCGCACGAACTCGTCCAGGTACCGCAACGACACGGCGGGGGCGGCACCAGAAGCGCTGCTGGGCGCGTCATCGCGTGGGGACGTCGCCGGCAGGCGCCAGCGCGAGACGTGGCGGTCGGGCGTCGTCATTTTCGTGCTTGGTCCTGTGGTGGTGGGCCTCACGCGAAAATGAATGGGTACAAATTGTGCGAGGAGGTTACGTTGTACCGATGTCGTGGTACACGTGTCCTAAACAGGGTTTTTTGTTGACTTGGGAGAAACCTGGTTTTCGATGTAGCTGATCTGGAAGAAAAGATCGCTCTCGGTCACCGTCTCAAGGGCCTTCGTCTCCCGATTGCGGCACAAACGAACGCAGGATTACGCCACACCGTCAACACTGAGACCTGATGTCCTCGTCATGCTCAAATCTGCAAGGCCAACGGTGCGCATCGAGGAGGGATGACTAACACGGCGTTACAAGGGCAAGGCAGATGGAAACGTGCAATTTGCAAAACGAAACAAAGCGACGATGCTTGATTGCATACGTGTGGGCGCTGGGATTCGGAAACGGATCGACGGACATGAGGGGGGCGGGGTGTTGATACGCCTAGGCCACTGGCGCCGTCGGCAGCATGGCTGCGTCCACCTTCTCCACCTTGAGCGGCGCTAGGGTCGGCGCCTTCCGCGCATCAGCGGCGCCCCATTCCTGATCGCACACACATAACAGGTACCAGTTCCAGGTTTCAACACGCAAAGAAATATGACGGTACCGTAGAGTCAAAGCGCGTCGTACCGGCACGAGCGCGCCGAGGTCGTCGATGTCGTAGTTCACGAGGTCGGGCTGGAGGCCGAGCGGCACGGTGGAGAGCACCACCGCGCAGGCGCGCCCAAGCATCGTGTCGCTCTGGCTGATCGCCCAATTGATCGGGTTGGAGGCCATTGTGAGGATGTGGGTGGGGTCGTTGGCTGGGTCAGAGAATATCGAGAAATGAGCCCAAGAAACCACTGGCTCCGCCTAACGAGTCTCCTCTTCACTCTCTCAACGGACGCACGCGTCTAACCGCTCGTGCGCCTGTGCTGAGGCACTTCAGGTGTCGAGTGGGTGCTGAGAGAGTTATTCTGCAGCCTGATTTGAGCACCGCATGAGGCAGAAATTCTCACGCGCCATCGCGCTGCAGGATTGCTGACTTGGATCATCTCTCATCTCTTGTGCAATGCGATGGCTCTTCAAGATATGCAAATTTCATCCAATCAAAACCCATAAAATATTAAGTCTTGACCAATCAACGAAGAGAACACATAAAAATCGAACATTTTCTTATTTTTTCGAATGATCCTGAATTCGTGGCTTCAGATGGCTGAGCCGTTGAACCTTTCTACACACACATCTTCGTGTTACTCCTCCCGCAGCTCCACGTGAATCTCTTGTGTGGCCACGAGAGTGCCGTCCCCACCAAAGGCCTCGAGGCGAACCGAGTGCGCGCCAGGGCTCAGACCACGCAGCAGCAAGTTCCCGTCGCTGATGAAGTCCTTGCGCATGCGCCACTTGCGGTCCAGAAGCACCTCGAGCCTCTCGATGTTGTGAGCCTCGTACTCGATCACGAACGAGCGGCCGTGGATATCAGCGCCATCGGCGGGGGATGTGATCGCAAGGTGCGGCGCCGTGGTGTCCGGTTTAGCGAACGTAAACGCCGTCGTATCCGTGAGAGTGCGCAACTCGTCGTCTCCACCAGGGACCGCAAACGTGACTTCGAGCCGCAATATGTGCTTGCCCAGCCCAGGGATGTCGCGAGGACGCAGGCGATAACTGATCGTCTTGTTCATCACTGCCGGGAGCTCATCTTCCGACTGGATCATCCATATTCCGACGTCGAAGAGTAGCTGCTGGTCGTCGAGGAACACTCGGTACTCGTACGGCTCCGGCCCATGCTTGCGGAGAGCCTCTACGGGAAAGTTGGCGATCTCCCACTCGAGCATCACCGCCTCTGTGTACACGTGATCGCGCGCAGGAGAGAGAAATCGCGCAGAGATATTGGAGACGTCGTAGGGAGCGAATAGAGCGTCGACATTCGGTAGCGGGTAGCTGATGGGGTAGATCGCGCGGTAAACGATCCCGACCCAGTACCCGAGCAACACGCACAGCACAAGCGCGACGAAGAGCAAGTCGCGCTGCGTTGACACCCGCGTCACGAGCGCTTTCATGGCCGATGGACCCACAGGGGGCTGTCGCGTCGGCGTCGCTGTCTGCACAAGCTTCTTTCCGCGGTTGCCTTGTGCTGCGGGTCCACGCCGTCGCCGGAGCTGCGCTGTCTGATCGGCGGACATGTTCATGTCTTCATCTTCCGGCTGCATATCGGGCGTCCCACAATCTGAGCGCTTCTTCAACGAGCCATGGCCTGCATGAGTGTTAGCGACCGTGACTTGTTGTGTGCGATCCGTGCTCTGCGCGGGTCGCGGGGGGATTGGCGGCGTAACCGTGGTCATCTCAACGTTCCGGTAGCCGATGAATACCTCGTCGTCGCTGTCAGTATCCGAGACAGGCTCTAGCTCAGGCGTTTCCTTCACCGCCGCCAAAGCGTCCGTCACCGCCTTATCCGCTTGGTGCGTAGGAGGCGCCTCGGCTGGCGACTTGCTGCTTTGGATTGTCGGCGTCTTGCCGAGCAGGAACCGCAGCACGTCGTTCTGCTCGATCGCCCGTTCGTTCTCGAAGGCGTCGCCGCCGCCGACGGACGCCCACGATTCCCCGGAGCGCGCGTGCGAGGCCCACGCGACGTCGCTGTCCGCCATGGCGTGGCTTTCGATGGAAAGCGGAAGGCGTTTGTGTGTGGATTGATCACCAAGCGACGATTGCCGAAAATATCGAAAAGATACGCGGGTTGGAGTGAAAACGGGTTCAACCTCTTGACCCATTTGGGCGATCTGGGTCTGTCATCGGTTACACAACACAGCGTAACCCACGATTCCTAAAATTCACAAACAAAATCAGCAAAGAACTCTAAAAATCATCCAGGGAGGTTTGCCTCTGCCCCACCTTGAAGCGAGGTGACCCCGCATCGTGGAGTGGTTACCGGTATGCGAAGGGGCCCAGGAAGATGGAACGCCGCCTTGTCGAGCGAGGGGATCACCCGTGGGTTCTGGCACAATCCGATTTGGTGTTTGTGGCGTGACACAAACACGACTGTGAGGATGGCCTTGCTTTGTGCTTGTGCGCTCATCATGCTCACGATCCGTTGTCATCAAAAGGCTCCAAGTGCCGATCCGCACCAGAGCGACATTGGATTGCTGTGCCGATCCGCCCCGTGTGTGATCTGTTCGCGTTCCTGTCCAACTGATCTTGTTCTACAGTATTCGTGTGAACAGCAGTGACTGGAGTTGGTGGCACGACCGAGCAGATGATGTCACGTGCACGAGACTCCGTGACACAATCCGCACGGCGAGGAAGCGCCGCGAGCCCAAGCAACGAGGCTCAACCACTTTAACATTTGCGACTGGCCCCACACAAGCGGAATCCATTCCGTCTCTTTCGACCTGCGTCTCCTCCAGCATGCTTCTTACCTCTCTCGACGATCTCTGCGGCCGCGTGGTCGAGCGCGTTGTCGATGTTGCCGAGACGCTGTGCCCTGCGCTCAAAGAGTACCTAAGCTGGGAGCCCAGCGATCCAACGGCCGAACTGGCGCTTGGGGTGCGTTGCTTCCTTCCATCAGGCCTGACGATGGTGTCCCAGAGACTGACTGATCTGCTTGTTGGGAACCACACAGGAGGATTTTGGCTGCCCGCAAACCTCGCGACAGTGTTCGCCATCAGCTCCAACGCTGTCCATCGCCGCGTGCTGCCGAGAGCTCGCCTCGTTGCGCTGTTCACCGCCGCCAGCGCCGCGTAGGTCGCTGACGTCACCGCCACAGCCCAAGATCAAGTGTAGCCATTCCGCTCCAAGTACCATAGTCCTATCTAATACAGCTCCCTTGCTGTGACAAGCATTCTGTTCTCCTCTGGGGTACAAGAACGTACACTCTCTCTGTACCGGTACTGTAACCCACGCTGCCTGTCGACTAAAAAAAGTGATCTGTGACGGTCGAGTCGACTCGACATGGCCCACGAGAGAGACACGCACTCCCCCTCACTCCCTTACGTATGCAACCGAAGCGTCTTTGCAACCGCCGCCCCGCAGTGCCGTTTCGGCGAGTGTGGCTGGCCGCGGAGCAGAAGCTGAGACAACGCACGGCATTCTCATGGCGCTTGGCTGGCTGCCAAGGGCTCACTCTCCAATCCAACAAGCCACCAACGCATCACCACACACCAAGCACCATGGCCCAGCCCTCCATCCACCAGTCGTCTCAGAACAAGCGCGATCTCTGGACGCGCTTCGTCGAGGGCGCGGTCCACGTCGTCGAGACGCTGTGCCCATCGCTGGAGCGCAGTCTCAGCTGGGACTTTAGCGACGCGAACATGCTCCGGTTCGAGGTGCGTTCTCCAGCAGATTTGGATGGGTTATACAATGCCATAAGGGGCTTATCAATATGATATTTTCTGTGGCACAGGAGGAGTGCGTGCAAGTCCATGAGCCCCGCGTACGCGACCTCCACGAGGAGATGGGCGACTTCCTGCCGCATGCCGCGAGTGCAGCTTAGAGCGATGGGTCGTGCTGTACTGTCGATAGTCTCCGCTGATGGAGAGCACCGTCGAATGCGGTCTCCCGTCTGTGATTTTTGGTATTTATCTCGTGCACATTATGAACATGAAATCGGTCTGCAATCCGCGGATCGGAATGCTTACTGCATGAAATGTATACGCATGCCAACTTGAAGTATCGTCCAACCTTTTGTCCCGCTTTTCATTTTGGCTCGATCCTCAGCATTCCGGATGTGGCCACTTGGTAGTTCTCTTTCTCGGTGGCAAGCGAACATCGCACCTGAATGGCGTCTGCCTACGATTGCCTGTTGGCGTCGCTCGACGAGATCTCGGGCCAGGCTGTTGGCGGCCTCGTCGACTTGGCCGAGTCTGTCTGCCCAGCGCTCAGCGAGTACCTCAGCTGGGAGCTGATGGACCCAACGCTTCAATTTGTCATCGAGGTACGTAGGCGCCATCATCGTTGCGCAGAAGTGGTGCGAAAAGCGTTGACAGTGGTGCTCCTTTTCCGTTCCGTGTTGATCAGGAGGACGTGCTGCCTGCCAACATCGCGACCGTATTCACGGCGCTACCTGACGTCATGGGCGACTGGTTCGGCTCGACACAGGCCACCGTACTAGAGCTGAGCCAGCTGCACGCTGCGCACGCGGCATGACAATTCTACCGGTACAGCATCACCATCGATCCATGTTGTTTTTCTATGGGCTGTGAGATTCAGAACTTACCGTAACTTCCAGCCTTTCTGGGTGACGTGGGCGCACGGGTGGACGTTGCCAACAAATGCACTTGAGCTTGAAGTTGAGCTCTGCGTGTTGACGTCGACAGCTCAAACGCCCATGTCGTCAACAGCTCGCTCGTCCCAAAGCCACGCACTCGGCACTCCTGGGCACATTGAAGTGAGCCCGTGAGAAAGCAGACGATTTGGACATTTGTGATTGGCGGAATATATATTTGAAATCATGTGATTGGTCAAATGCAGTGCGAAAGTACAGCACGTGATCAACACTCTCAATTTTTTGCAGTGGATTTCATGTGGGTTGTGGCGTGTGTCGGACGTCTGACGGCAGTGGTGGCGACTACATGACATCAAGCGACAGACCTACGGATCCCTGTGTGACTGGCCGTTGAGGGGGAGCGTGTCTTTGCCATGGAGAGAAGCAGGAAAATTCCTGGTGGGTTAATCAATCCGCGTCGTTCTCGAAGGGATTCGGGGCGCCTGGTCCGACCGCACGCTCCTACTCTCCTTCTCTCTTCAGTTTGAGATTTGCCTCACAACAAGCAATAAGACAAGAGAAGAAGTCCAAGAGCTTCCCCAACCAACGACGATGCTGTCACCAATGCAAGTGGGCGATGCCGCGCTCGGCCAGATGTGCGAGGCCGCGGTGTTCGTGGTGGACCACGTCATGCCTCGTGTCTCCAAGTACTGGTTCCACTGGGAGACGTCCAACGACAACCTCGGTTCCATCATCCCGGTACGTGTGTGTGAGAGAAGTGATGATATCTGCTATGTCAAGTCTCTGATTCTCACACTTGCTCCTCCACAGGAATGGGCCGGCGACCTCCATGAAACCACAACCTCATCAGCAAAAGCTACGCCGCCGCGAGCTCCAGCGGCCAACGCGTAGCCAGACATCATAGCTGAAGAAGAGAGAACCTTGATGCATACATACAGTCAATATTTATACGTCCATCCTTCCCGTAAGCCCCTCTAGAATCTCGTTCTGAAGGCTGGCAGTGTGCCCGCTTCCACCGGTGAACCCTTCACGCGAAATGCGCACACGTCACAGACACAGATTCAGATTCCGATCTGATTCTTAAATGTGGTACACACCACCTGACCCTCATATTGCAATCAGCGGATGCACTCATCCCCTCATACTGCAACTGAGCCCCAACTGGGCCTTTGGTTGGCCGGCGTTGCGCCGGCCCGCCACCAAGCACAGCGCCTTCATAAACCGATTCCTGTGGAGCCCGTTCATTAGCTGAGAAGCAAGAATCAAGCAAAATGGTTGCCTCTAAGAAGACGGTATGGAAGAGACTCGCTCCGCCTTTCGCCCGGCGTCGCGTCGCCGTCGCTGCCCCCGCCGCCACTCGCCGCCTCTGTCTCTCTCTTCCATCCGTTGGACGAGGATCGAAATGAATGAACCAAGCCGACGCGTGGAGACCGTGTCGACCGGACTCCGCTCGCCACGCTGCCTCATTGACTGTGGATACCGAGAGCGCTCCCCTTCCTCTCCTATGGAGGAAAGGCGCTTTCGTCCCCTGTCGATGGGAGGCGCGCGCGTGGCAGTCTGTCCACCGGATCCTCTCGCGTTGGCGGCGTTCACAACCATTGCGACCCCACGAATGACTGATCCTAGAGATTAGGCCCCCGGTTGTCGTGGCGATGCCACGCGCTGCGTCTGCGTTCCTCGAAAGAGGGAGACGGACGCTGTGTGAGGTTTTTGCCGCGCGCGGGAGGCTGTGTGTGCTGTGGGCGAGAACGGCGACCCGGCGCCGCCCCGCGCTGCGCACGACCATGACGCTGACTGTTGTATTTGCGCAAACTTGCCATTTCGCGAGAACAGAAGAAGACCACCGAGAACATCAACTCGCGCCTGCAGCTTGTGATGCGCTCGGGTAAGGTCGCGCTTGGCTACAAGCAGACCATGAAGAACCTGCGCTCCACCAAGGGTACGTCCACGAGTTACCTTCAGTGAGCCATGTTGTTCGTTGTACGGGATACTAACGACTCGTTTATCTACTACAGCCAAGCTTGTTCTCATTGCCGCCAACACGCCGCCGCTCGTCAAGTCGGAGGTCGAGTACTACTCGATGCTCGCCAAGACGCCGGTGCACCACTTCGCTGGCAGCAACAACGACCTCGGCACGGCCTGCGGCAAGTACTTCCGCGTCGGTGTCATGACCATCCTTGACGCCGGTGACTCGGACATCCTCCGCGCTTCGGAGTAAGCTTCTCCTTCTTCTCGGATCACGTGTGGACATTTTGCTTGGTGTCCTCTGAGGCCCCTGTGGCCCTAGTGGTACACCGGTTAAACTTCTAAACATGACTTCCTATTGAGGCAAAAACTGTGTTCAAGTGTATGTCGTCATGGTGTGGTGGCGACAAGGTGTCTATTGGAGTATGTGTCTAGTGCAGTGAAGGACTGTACGCGAAATACTTCGTAGTACTTCGTACTACGTAACGTTGTTAGTAGTCGTCGAACATTTGACGCTTTTTGGCTTCATAACCTGAGAGTACCGTTCCACTGGCATGGTCGCTAACATCACACAGCCATGAGACGTTGCACTAGTATCACCGTGTACAGAGAGATAGAGAGAAGGACGATGCCACGCTACGCAGTAGCACACAGCTTCGACAAAAAATGGAGGGTCTATTCGGGCTTGAACTTGTTGGCTTTCTTGAGCTTCTCGACGATTTGCCGGTCCTCCTCGAAGCGCTCACGAAGCGACTTGAGCTCTGCGCACACATTAACAAGACCATGTCAGCACTCCCTCCTGGACATACCCAACAAGCGGGCTATACGCACGCCCTCGCTTCTTCTCGCGCATCTGGAAACGGTAAAAGTTCTCCATCTCCTTGGATTTTTGCTTCTTGGCCGGCTGCGCAAACTCCTCCGGCAGCGGCTTCTTGCGTTTGGAGCTCACGACCGTGACGAAGCCGTCCTCGTCGACCTGGTTCTTCAGCTCTTCCAGCTGCCGCGATTCCTACACAGACAATGTGACGAGTAAGTCGACCGGTCGGTTCGTCCACTCGTGGTGGAACGGATAGTCAGCGTCACAAACCTCCTCTTCCTGCTCATCGAAACTGGCCATGAAGCGGTCGGCCAGGTTCTTCACGGCCTCGAGACCCGGCTTGTTCGCGCGGTATTCCTCCAAGTAGGCTATCATCCGAAAGAAACAACAGCAGTCAGCTCCTTGTGGTCGCTCGTCATCCCCACGATCGATCGCCATCTACCTTGCAGCCCGGTGATCTCTTCCGGCAGCTCGCACTCCAACTGCTTGACGCGCAGCACGTCCTCCACCGACTTCTTAGCCTTGAACACGACATGGGCGGTCTTGGCCATGAGCGGGTCGCTGCCGTCGGGCGCCGCACCCGCCACGATGTGCTGGATCGCTCCGACGCTCGCGAGGCACCGGCGCAGCCAGTCGCCGTCACTGTTGGCCGGCAGGTTCACGAAGTACACCGAGCGGTCCGCCGCGAGCGCCGACTCGCCGCCCTTCTCGCTCTCCTTGGCGTGATGCTTCTTCACGTAGATGTACCGCTGGAACGCGGCGCCGTGGGCCGCCAGCGGCAGCGCGATCGCGTGGTACCCGCCGACGCTCGCCATGGTGGTCTTCTGCTTGTTGCGGCTTCGAGTTCCAGGCAATTTGGCTGGGCAGCAGCCCTGTCCGACCGTGATTGGCTGAAAACTACACATGCGTACTTAAAAATTAAGTGCGGTTTTGTTGATCGTACCAGTATTTTGGTACACAAGTGAACCGATTTTTAGACACGGTGTGTGGAACAGCTGCACGTCAAAAATGGAGAGGTAAGGGGGAGGGAGATGGCGACCGGACGCTTGCTGGCTTGCTTGTGATGCGAGATCGCCGGCCCCCACCGGCGCAGGACGCACACCACCTCGTGCCGGCGTCACTGAGCTCTCCGCTGGGCATTTTAGACGTTGCGACGCTCCAGTTCCTGCTCGGGCCGTCGGATCAGGCGCCACAACACCACCCCGTCAAGGGCCATTCGGGAAACGGCGAGAGACCGGCGTCCTCCGAGCTCGCGCGCGCCTATGGCGTGGACTACGATGGCGGCGATGTGTCCCCACAAGCCGCACGCCGTGCGCGTAAACGAAACGTTCCGCTTATCGGCGTTAAGCGCCGTCCAGTGGCGTTGAAGCTCGAACCGATGGACGCGCCTCCATCTCCGCTTCGTCCACAGCGCGGCCGCGCTCGTCACGCTGAACCGCGTGAGCCGCACCGAGAGAAGCCACGAACCACGTCAGCAGTCGTAGCAGCGAAACCGAGCACCGCGCGGACGGCGTCGCCCATCTGCTCGAGCGAACGTCCGCGACTTGAAGAAGCTACGAAAAATCCAGTGGTGTACCCATCTGCGCATCTCCGTCTGCCGGATGACAGTGACCATGTTGACGATATGCATGCGGATCGCGTGGGTTCGAAACCAACGGGCGCGACTAGCGAGCTAGTTCTTGCGGGGCCATCGAGGCGCCGGTCGGTGCCAAATCGGCGCTGTCGTCGGGAGGCGACGATGAACGAGCGCGACGACGACGACGTCGCGCTGCGTCGCCAGGTGCAGTGGATCCACGACCATTTCCCCGTGCGGCGACTGGCCAACGCCAAGTGCTCGCTCGCGCTGCGTGGGAAGATCTTCGTCGACACGATGCGCACGAATCTGCTCCGTGGGTCGATGCGATCGGCGCTGGCGCAGTGGCAGTGGGTCGTCGCCCAACAAAAGCATATCGAACTGTCCAAGATCAAGGCGTTGGACCGGCTGGTGGCCGTGTACGAGCATGCGGCTCGCGACCAAGTCGCGCATCGATTTGCAGTGTGGAGCGGCGTTGTCCAGGGCTGTCGTGAGATGGAGCAGCATGCGGCGGCAGTTGCAATCCAGCAGTGGCTCGCGTGGTGTCGGCAGTGTCGTGAAGGTCGACAGAACCTCTTGGCGCTGCATTTTGCCAGGGCAGTCGCGACGGCAAATGAAAACGCTACGCGGATCCAGTGTCGCTATCGCGTCCACACGGCAGAGCAAAAGCTTCGGAATGCGCTCCGCGCCGTCGCCACGATCCAGCGAAGCGTGCGAGTGACCAAGAAACGGCGGCTGCGTGCTGAAGAGCAGGCTGCTACACGAAGGCTAGAGGAACTGTACGCGCAACTGCGGCGCAACGAGCAGCTCGAACGGCTCATGATGCGAAGCCGCGACACGCTCGCGCATCGGATAGCACGTGCGTGGCGACGGTACGCAACGTGGCGCGCGCAGCTCGTCCGGGAGTGCGTGGAGACCATGGTGGACCAGGTCGAGTTCTTCGCGGCCGTCATGTCGATCCAGCGCCATATCCGCGGGTACCAGTGCCGCTTCCGCATGAAGCGCAAGCTCCGAGCGTGTTCGCGCATCCAGCGGGCTTGGCGGCAACATATCGCGAGATGCCACGCGAGAAACGAACGCAAGATGATGCTACTCACACAGAATATGGCCGCGAGCTGTCTGCAGCGCACGTTCCAGCGCAACCAGGAGCGGAGAAAGTACCGCGCAACCATGCAAAAGTCCTCGCGGCCCATGTTCATGCGCGCGCTTGGGGCGAGCGCGTCGTTCCGCGTGCGGTTCCATGTGCCGATTGTCAAGAGCGCCGTGTCCGTGATCCAGTCCACGTGGCGACGCCATGCAGCGTACGTCCGATGGAATCAGCGACGCGACACGGCGGCACATCGCATTCAGCGCTGGCACCACGGTGTGTGGGTTCTGTCTACGTGGCAACACACCGTCCGCGGTGCCATCTCTGCGCATTGCAATGCGCGGCGTCACCATGCGGCTCAGCGTCTCCAGCGGTGGCTCGTGACGTGTACGCGACTGACTGTGGAAAAACAGCGCGCGTTCGCGGCGCGTGAGCTGCTGGATATGCTCCTGTCCGTCGTGACCATCCAGCGGTACTATCGACGCAAGAAGGACCGATGGCGTGGCCTGCTCCGCGATGTCATTCAGCGAGAGCTGCCACGGTATCGCCACGCCAGCGAGAGGATCCAGCGCTGCTGGCGAAGCTATGCAGACAAGAAGCGCCAGCTCATGGCGCTGTATGGCTTCGACGCGACTGCCGGGGGCGATCTGCCTCGGTCGCTGGGACTCCACGCGCTCCAGGAGCACCTCACGCGGCAGCAGCGCGAGCTCGAGCGGCGCACGCGGGCCGCACGCGTGATCCAGAAGGCCTACCGCCAGCGCCTTGCGCGCCGCGAGGGCCGGCTGCTGCTCAAGCGGTACCGACTGTTGTTCCAGCGCGACCTACGGCGCCGCCAGCAGCGCGGCGTGATCCACGGCTTCCTGGCCGAGCGACAGGACGCGCGCGCGCAGCGGCAGCAGCAGCGAGAACTCCAAGCACGCGCCTCGCCGTCTTCCGTTGTGTCCTCATATTATCCATCATCACTGTCATCGTCGCCAATGTCGTCGTCGGCCGCGTCACCCCGTTCTGTTGGTATTAATATGTCACCAACAATTCCAACGCCCAACGACGCCCAGTCGTTGGCGACGCTTGGGGAAGCGGACGCCGACGCTGGCGCGACCTCCGATTCCAACGCCAACGCCAACGCCAACGCCAACGCCAACGCCAACGCCAACGGATCGCCTGGTGACGACCCCGACGTGGAGCGGTGCTGGAGCGAGGAGTACCAGAGCTTTTACTGGTTCGACGCGCGCACGGGCGAGTCGACATGGTGCAGCTGAGGGCCCAACGTTGGTGTCTGGGTCGTGGGGAGTTTTGTTGGGAGACTTGGTGCACCGTGCAGGAGGAGCGGGTCACTCACAAAGGTGTGCGTTTTTTCTGCCTGGCACGTTCGCGATCGGGTGCAAAGGCAAGGTGTCGAATTCCCAACGCTGGGAACCAAGTCCAGAGGTGCGGGGATGTTGGGAGCGTACAGCTGGCTTCCGAGTGCCAAGAGGGAACGGTGATGATCATAGTGTGGACAGCGCAAGGCAGTTGTTAAGCATTTGGTCTCGATGCCACCAAGCTTCAAGTCGGTCGTCCGTCTCTCACCAGGTTTTAGACGTGTGCGGATTCCGTCGTGGAAGGCACCCTTGCCGTCCGATCAGCAACACGGATCGCTTCAGGTCTCTCAACCCACAGCACGCTCTCTCGAGCGACGGATGAGTGTAGGGAGGGGGGGGCTTGAATCAGACCCAGGGAGTTTGAGTTGGAGCTGGAAGCGTAAAGACTGCTAGGCGATTTTTCTCCACGTTTGTCGGGCAACTTCAATCATGAATGACCTTTACAGCTAAATCAGTTGATTCCAAAATGACTGGTTTTCTGCTTGGACGAAATCCCTGGCTCGTTTTTGTTGGCTGTCGTGGAGACTGGGGCTGCCCAACTTCAACCTCGGATTTATGAGAGAGGCCCATCGACCAACGGCAAAGAGCGACTGATTGGTGACGCGTCGACTCTCACTCTGAGTTCTGATTGGTCTGACCAAGCACCATTAACTGATCACGACTCGTCGGGCGTGTCATCGCTTCCACTTGAAGAACGACATGCGATGGTCTATCCAATCATTGGGGTTGGATACGCGGGTTAGGGCTGTACGTTCACAGGTCACTTTCTCCGTGAACGGACGCGCCTGCGTCAGCACGAACCGGTGCAGCGTTGGTGTTGGAAAAGCGAGTTGGGCTGCTGTTTGTCTGAATGGACGGAGAGTTCAGAGCGGCGTGTTGGGAGTGTGCTTGGGTGTGGTGGGGTCCACCAAGCACCCTTCAATGGCGCTTGGAACGTTTTCCACCCCTCGGAACGGAAAGACACGCACGTCGTTGGCTGGACGACGGCGCGATTCCGAAGTGTCCCGACCTGTCGTTCCACCGCCACCCGAGAGTCAGCCACCATCATGGGCGCTCATAGTAATGTTCCCATGGCTGGGAGATTCTTGGTGTTGGTCCACGATGGCCAACTACACTGTATGGAGGTATCCGATTCATGCGGTCAAAAATGGAGATCGAATTTATGGGTCGATAAATAGGCCCGGAGGCACGCATGCAATACACTACATCTAGTTTGGTGTCCATGGAGTCGGCTCTGATCGCCTTGGGGGATTAAATACTCTGGGAGGGTCGTGAGGGCCGGATGCGGTGCTTTACTTCTTCATCTTGCCGCCGTGCGACCAGCAGTAGCCGCCCGACTTGGGGCCCTTGTTGCATCCTTCGAGCTTGCACAGGCGCTTGCCGCCGTGGCTCCAGCACACGCCGTTCTTGCGCGACGCGTTCAGGCATCCTTCGATCGTGCAGCGCTTGCCGCCACCGTGGCTGATGCAGAGGCCGAGGCTGACCGCGTGCTTCTGGCATCCTTCCTCAGCGCAGCGCAGACCGCCGCCGTGGGCGATGCAGTAGCCGCCAGCCTTGGCGCGCTTGCGGCAGTCCTGCATGCCGCAGAGCTTGGCGCTGTTGGAGCGCTTGTGGCGGTCGTTGTCGCTGTCGGTAGCCTCGTTCAACGGGTGGTCGCTCGCGGGGGACATCTGAGAGAGCTGTCTGAGCGCGGCGCCGGCGAGGATGTTCTTGAGCGCGAGGTCGGACGGCGGAGACTGGAGCTGGCGGTAGATCTCGATGCAGCTCTGCTTCTGCACGGGGCTCATGGACTGCGCGTGCGTATCGCACTTGGGGCTCGAGCACGGGCTCTCGTCGCGGCGCATGATGGAGCCGATGGACGGGAGGCGCGTGATCATGGGCAGCGGCGACACGGAGCGCGGCTGCGCGGCGCTCAGCACGTCGCTCATGCCGAGCGTGCGCACCGGGGAGGTGTTGACGAAGAGCGACGGCAGGCGCACGGCGGCGCCGGTCATCGTCTTGCTGTACTGGTCGTCGAGTGGCGCGAGCAGCATGTTCATGGTGAATGTGGTTGTGATGTGCGCGTGGTGTGTTGTTGGACCGTTGGGAAGGGTTCGGGGGGAATTCAAACACGCACTTGATGGGACGACGGCGAATTACGAAATGACCCCGTCAAACCGACGCCAGCGCTCCCTTGCCGTCGGCAAGAGAATCGCTTTCCTCGGGTACTGTACGGTAAACCAGGCGGACGTGGAAGAAACGCGACTACGCATAGTGAATCCAAGAGAACCAGGTGGTCCAGGTCACGTTTACCCGACGGCCGCGCCAAGTCCACAGTGATGGTTGGCGCGGCTGTCGACGCAAGTGTTGTACCAGCGGGTGCCGTGGCGAGTGGGGCACATGGACGAACCAGTCTCTGATGCCCTAGCCCTCACGTCTTTTTTTCGGTTGGTTCGTTGAGATGCCGGTGTGCCAGAGGAGGTGCTTGGGGGGTGTCGTGGAGGCTGGCGTGGACCCCATGCAGAACTTCAAACGCACCTGATTGGTCAAGGCTGCCGATCGCCCAGCTCTGATTGGCTAGTAGTTGTCGTGTTCACAGACCTTCAAGTCCCCCACCGCGCACTTTGAAGATCCGGAACCGACTGACCGCGTCGGCAGCATTGGTGTTTGCCAAGCTGTTGGTTCAACGGCGACGTGGCTTTCTCACTCAATGAAAATCATGGAACATTCTGAGCGGCCACTTGAAGCTGCACCCCACCGGCGATGATTCGCGTCCGAGACGCCAACGTTTCGGATCGGCAACGGTGCAGCGGTGCGGGAGGGAAACGCGAGTCTAGGGCCGTTCTTACGATAAACCCTAGGGGAGCGAAACAAAGCGGAGTGGCACTGGTCGCTTCAAGTTCAAGCCTGGCTTGAACGAGCCGGCCGAGTCAGTCTGCATGGTTGGAGATACATACCCGTGGCGTGGCGCGGATTCCGGCGTGATGGATGTGCACCTGACTGGCCAGCGAGAAGCTCGTGACACGCCCCCCACATCACCAAACTGCAACCACATCAGCCGCCGTGAGCTGTGGCGTGCTCCGTGCATTTCGTAAGAGACGTTCTAATCTGGGTAGGACGCTGAATATCCAAGCTGTCACGCGAGCAGACTCGCCAGGTGCCGCAAGAGAATCAGCCGAACATGGCCTTGTAACATGGCTCTGGTCATGGCTCCGGTCAGAACAGCTAGCTCCTTCCAACACTCTCCCAGGCGTAGTCGTGAGGAGAGGGAGAGAGTTCAGACACAAAAGGAGCTCTTCTACAGCGTATGCATGCACTACGCGTCGGCACTGTCCATTTCTAGGATCTGGGTCTGAAATGGTGATAGGGGAACACTACCGCTCCGCTGAAGTTCTAGACGTGAGGTGCATTCAGGAGAACTGAACGTCGCTTCAATCGCCTCACGGTGCAATTGTTGCGATCTGCTTGGCAACCACGAGGGAGGCCACGCAGGCCACGGCCAGTTGCTGTGCAGTGGACTCAAAGAGAGAGGCACATACCCAGTGCTGGGTGACGCCGGTGATGCGACGGCCATGGTTCGCATATCAGCCGTGTAAGTATTACTGCGTCCAGTTGGTCGACTTCTCGTCGTGTGAATGGTGCCAGGTCGTGAAGTCCACCGACCAAGCCACCCCAAGAGCAACCAGACGACGCGAGGCTGCTCTTTTCTTGAGTGGATTTCGTTCTGGATTTTGGCATCCAAGAACAGAGTGCTGCGAAGTATTCGGACGGGAGTCGGCACCGGATTCTTGGCAGGAAAGACGTGCCGCGCCGCGAGAAGGCGGATCACGAACGACACGAACAGCCATGCCAGCTTCAAGAGTATCTCTTACCACGCTCTCTTCACAACGGCAGCACCTCGCCACTGCCAGCGACCACCGTGCTGGTGCGCTGGTGGCACCAGCATGTTCGCTTGCGACCCGCTGGGATCCAATTTATGCCATGCGACCACAGAACTTTCCTACAACGTATCATGGTCAACTTTGATCACTTTGGAACGACGCAGGCACTGCGTCATGCAGCCCACTCACGCACGCGTCCAGAGCGAGGAGTTCGGCACATGTATAACCCGCTCGTGGCTGGGTTTCCGATTGCAGCCCTGTGCCCTGTGTACTCACCATGTAAAAGACCTATCCAGTCAGTCGAAGAGTTCAGTCCATGGCAAGATCGTGTCGCTTCGCGACGCTCGACGTCTGCAGACCAGACCAAGAGTGACACTGACAGCAACAGAAGCCGGCAACATCCAAGAGAACACGCCGAATCTCGCTCGGCCAATAAGATGGGTTCATTCGTTTGACAGGTGTGGCGCGGCTATGCGCTTGAACTTGGGGACGCTTCGGTCAAAAGCATGAAAGTCGGACCAACGACCTCGCCGGTTGAACTTGCGTAGGAACCGGCTGAACTGACGCAATCGCGTGCTCATTGGCCAACGCGATGCGTGACGAAGCAGAAAGATTAGGGTTGCTGTTGGACCAATTGGGTTCAAAAACCCAGCTCGTCCAACGAAACTGTTGACGCGGCACGAAGCAGCCCTTCTCACATGTGACACTGCAATCAACCAAAATGAAGCCATTCATCCCTCTAAAAGGAGGGGTCACTGTACACACACTTTCCTCTTAAACCCGGTCCGGTGAACCGCGTCGGTTCACAGCAGGGATGGTAAGAACCTAGTTTCTTCGACGTCTGCCATTAGGTTTTAGGTTTGAACATCAAAAACCTAATTTGGGGTCTGGTTTTATTCAGATATAAAATATACAATAATAGGCATATCTGAATCCTTTATATCACAAATGTATTTTACATTTTTCTCATTATTAACGATATAGACGTATTGAAGTTGAAAGTGCGGAAACCTGTTGCACCAACGAAAGAACCGACACTGAGGACGGTACTCGCCATCTATTGTGCGAGCTCAAGCTACCAACCCCGGCACCATTGTCTTCGGCATCTCCATTACACGCTGGGCAATTTTCTTGCGCACGTCATTGTTCATGGCCCCTATTGCTCTTGTCCAAGCGTGCTTGGGCATTCACCATGTGCACCATCTCAGTAATAACCTAAACCCACCGATCTGGTGACGAATAGGTTTTTACGAAAAACCTAATATTAAACCTAATTGAAAAACCTAGTCTGCCACCCTTGGTTCACAGCCGCATGAACCGGTATCCTCTTCAATCTCTTTCCATGTTTCCCTTCATGATCCACATCTTCCGGATCATTCCGCCAACGATGCGGCAGCGCAAGCAGCCCAGTTCCCGTGCCGGCCACCAGCCACGACCGGCGAGCGCCGCCGGCGAAGACCAACCCAGCGATGGCACTGCCACCGAGGTGCCACGGCCGTTAGACGCAACAGCGCCAGCGAAACCACCACACCACACGTCGGAGCGCGTCGTGGAAATGGTGCTCGCGGTGCTGGTCATGGGCGTGTACCTGCGCACGCTGTACCCGTCGGTGGCGGGCGGCGACAGCGGCGAGCTCGTGGCCGAGTCGTGCCACCTGGGCGTGTCCCACCCGCCCGGGTACCCGCTCTTCAACATGCTCGTGTACGCCGCCACGACCTACCTGCCTTCGGCGCACTCCAAGGCGTGGAAGGCCAACGCGTTCTCCGCAGGTGCGTCCTGTTGTTTCGCTTCCGATGGTGGTTCTCTGGGTGTGCGTTGTGGGCGACTCAGGATTTGTCTTTTCAATTGTCAGCGTGCGACGCTCTGGCGAGCGTGGTCATGTATCGCACGATCCTGCTCTGGACGTCGGCGACGACATCGCCCAAGGGCCGCAAGACCGCAGCTTTCACGGCAGCAGTGCGTTCTACTCGGTGGTTTCCGTAGCCGTTGGCTCCGACTGACCAGCTTGCTGACGCTCTTCGATTGCACAGGCGCTCTTTGCGTTCTCGCCGCTGATCTGGACGTACGCGGTCGGCGCCGAGGTCTTCGCGCTCAACAACCTCTTTGCCGCGGCGTTGGTCTACACGCTGCTCCAGTACTCGATTGACCGCTCGCTGAAGCTCGCCTGTCGAGGCGCGCTGCTCTGCGGACTGGCCATGACGAATCAGCACACGATCGTTCTCTTCGAGATCCCCCTCGTGCTCTGGGTGCTCTGGACTCGCAAAAACACTCTGCTGTGGCGACAGCTCACCCTGTTGTCGCTAGCATTCTTCGCTGGCTTGCTTCCGTACGTCCAAAAGCGCTTGATTGTGTACGGAGTGCACACAGGCCGGGCACTGACTCGAAATACGTCCGCTAGGTACGCGTACATGCCGATCACAGCGACCTGGAATCCTCAGCCTGGCTCGTGGGGGGACGTGACGACGCTCTCGGGGTTCGTTCACCACCTCCGCCGGGCTGACTACGGTACGTTTCGCCTCTTCTCCACAAGCCAGGCTACCGAAGACATGTGGACGCGGCTGAAACTCTACAGCATCGACTTGTCGAGCCGTGAGGCTCCGTGGCATCTCGCGTTTCCTCTCGCCTTTATCGGGTTCCTTGCCTCGTTATCCGTCCGATACATCCCACAGCAATCGCGTAATTCTCACCATCAAGATCGGTCGGTCGGTTCTTGGACGCTAGATCGGGCCAACGCGTTCGGACGCCTCGTCGCGTTCATGTACACGTTCTACATGATCGTCTTCCACGCGCTCGCCAACTTGCCACTCGACGAAGGCCTCTTGTACGGTGTCCACATGAGGTTTTGGCAGCAACCCAACGTCATCATCTTCCTGTGGATCGGGCTTGGACTGAAGAGTGCACTTGATTTCATCGCACGCACACCCGTCCACCAGGCCGTGAAGGTCGTGCAGCTACTCACAGTCGCGTTGGTCGCAGTTCAGCTTGCCCGGTGTTTCGAACTGTGTGATCAGAGCCAGGCGTTCTACATCCGCGACTACGCATCAGCTCTTCTTGACCCGTTGCCGCCTGGCGCCTTGCTCTTCGTCAACTTTGACCTCCAGTGGACGGCACTGCGGTACCTGCAGCGCTGTGAGAAGCGAAGAACCGACGTGACTGTGCTGAACTACTCGATGATGACGTATCGCTGGTTCGAGACAAAGCACGCGCTGTACCCGACGCTCAAATTCCCAGGTGCACGGCTGGTTCCATTTGGATCGTCGGTGAGTGTCTTGATCTTCATTTACTGCTTCGTCCGAGATACTGGCTCACTGACATGACTACAACTTCGCAGGATGGCTTCACATTCGCTCAGTTCCTGGATGCTAACAGCCACCTCATGGGCGAGAGCCATCACGGGGGCGTCTTCTTCGGCGGCAAGCTCAACTACGATGACCCAGACTTCCGTTCTTCGTTCGCGTTTGTTCCGTTTGGACTCTTGGACGAGATTCAACCGACTTCGGCGAGAAAGCAACCGCTAAAATCGTGGTATTCGAATCAGCAACGCGTGAGAAGGCTGGTGCGTGAGCGCCTCTCTGAGCTTCCTCCAGGATCCAAGTACAACGACGAAACCTGGGAATGGACGATCGTGAGTAAATCCATCTCCAAAACATTCGGTCAACATTTTCTCAACTCACCTTTGGGATCTGGCTTTGTAGGCGCGCGATCATGGCATGAAGCAGTTGAGCTGGTCGACGTATTTGCTTGAACGCACCATCGACGAGGACCCACATAACCTCTCGCTGCTTGCCGAATCGACCCACGCCATGGAGCACTCGTACCAATTCGAGCCGACTCAGTTCTGGGTGGCCAGCTCGAACCTCAAGAATCTAGGTCTGGCGTACGCACAGATCGTCAAGTCGAAAGAGGAGTTCACGGGCGCCAACGATCCATTCTACAACGATGCGGTTGGAAGTGCCGTGCAGGACCGGTCGAAGTAGGTTCCGTTGCTTTGGCTGGTTCACGAGGAGCTGGCAGATGTGCTAACGACGAATACCTCCTGTAGATACAAAGATCGCGCGTCATCGCGGATGCTGGAGGTCTGGGATGCGTGGCTGAGTATTCCCGAAGCACGCGCAGATCCAGGATATACAGCTATCCAAGGGGTGGTACGCAAGTTCGTACCAGAAACACCGTCTCCGTCACCCCGAAAGAAACAAAAGCGACCCAAGAAGAAGAAGTCGAGGAGAACCACGGATTAGTCGTTCTTCCGATGACTTGCGAGTAGCTTCGACCTGTAATGACGCACAGAATACCAACTCACAGAACAGAGCTCGCTTTGCCACAGCGCTCGCGACACCCTCTAGAGTATTCGCAAATCCAATTCGCTCAGGTTACCCAATCACTGGTACAGCTTGATGAGCTCGTCCGACACAGCCGAAGGCGTGAGCACGCCAAGGTCCGTAAACATCAGCGCGATGTAGTCCGGCGGCGTGTAGTCGTAAAACGGGTTGTCGAACGAGACGTTCTTGGTGATCTCGGGCGACGCCTTGTGCTGCTCTGCCCACGACGGAGGCGCGAACGACGACTTTTGCGACTGCGGCAGGTCTCGCTGCGTGAGCGGGTAGAGGCGCGCAAACTTGTAGCTCTCGGCCGCGACGTAGAACGGCTTCTTCATGGCCTTGGCGAGCACAGCCGCCGAGAACGTACCAATCTACACACATCATCTAGGTTATAAACCCCTCATCCATAGAGTTCGCAGCGTTCTTGTGATGCACACTCACCGAGTTGACGATACCGCCGTTCTCCACGACACCTTCGGCGCCGACGATGACCATATCGATCTGCTCCATGTAGAAGCCGACGGCCGAATCCAGAATGACGGTAGTCGGAATGCCGGCGGCCGCGAGCTTCTCCGCCGTCTTCACACTGTACAGTCAAGAAACACCAGAGGCGATCAGTCCCATGGCCCGTGGCCCTTTATCACGCAGATAGCGACCGACGTACCCAGACTCGTTGCTGCGGCCTTCCGTGACGAAGACCGAAAAGTGCTTGGTCTTGGCGGCCTCGAGCAGCAACGCGATCACGACACGCGACGTGCCGTGCGTGAGCACGCGCTATCATATCGCATGTATCCAGATTCAGGCGTCAGAAGTATCCACTTAAGCCCAACCTCCGGGATCGTTTCGCACGTACCATGCCGTTACGGATGAAGCTGTGGCCGACCTCGGCGATGCGCTTGCGGCTGGAGAGCGAGGTCTCCGCGAACAGCTTGCCGCGGTCGATCAGCTGCGACTTGCACAGCTCAAAATCCTACCAAAAAAAAAAAAAATCCACCCATATTCATCAGATGATCGAATCGCGTAGAAAGGAGACCGCCCACCCACGTACGTCAAACTCCAGGAACGAGCGCGTCACGAAGCGCAGGAAGAGCTCGCAGCCGGCGGCCGTGGCGATCGAGTTCTGGAAGCGGTTCGCGAACGCGGCGCCCTGCGGGCCAAAGTTGCCGGCCTTGAGGTGCTGCGCGGCCTCCTGGAGCTCGCCCTCCATCTGCATCATGGTCGTGGCCTCGCTGCGGTGGATCACGCCCGTGAGCGCCTTGATCACGGCCACGGCCACGGCCACATCCGAGTCCTTGAGGTACTGCAGGAAGTCCTGCACGGCCACGGGCAGCGCCGTCGTCGTCGCCGCCATAGTCACGTTCCTTCTCCAGTTCTTGTGTGGGATAAACTGACGCCGGGGCCACCCAATCACGCATGCGCTGCGGATGAATCCACTTTATTAGAGCGCTCCTATTCACAAGAATAGAGATTTGGACCTCGAAGATAACCATAATAGAGAACCGTATGAATTAGGTGAGGATACAGCCGAAGAGCTCCAAACACGCCACGGGGAAGATGGGATCACTTGGCGGCGTTGTCGGCCTCGTACACGACGCCGAGCTGCTTGCGGATCTCGTCCATGATGGTGGCGATCGCGAGCGACTCCTGCGGCGCGTACTCGTTCTGCTGCGTCTGCTGGCTCTGGATGGCGCGCGTCACGGCCTCGATCTCGTAGAAGAAGCCTTCCGAGCCCCCAAAGTTGTTGGGCGTCGCGCGCGCGTGGGGCTTGATCACAGGAAAGTGCGACTGCTGCGTCTTCGAGGAGCCATCCGCGAGCTGCTGGACCATAGTGACGGTCGTGGGCACGTGGGCCTGCGAGTCGATCTGGATGCGGCCCTTGGAGCCGATGATCGTCAGCGCCTCCTGGAACTGCGCGAGGCACGTGTACTGGATCGAGCCGAAGCGGTTCCCGCTGTACTCGAGCGTCACGGAGCCGTACACGTCCACGCCGCCGTCCGAGAGCTTGCCCGTCGCGGTGATCTTCTCGGGCTCACCGCCCAGCACCATCGTGACGAACGCGAGCGGGTAGATGCCAATGTCGAGCAGCCCGCCGCCGCCGAGCTTGCGGTCCCACATGCGCGCGTTGTCGGGCGCAAACGAAAAGCCGATGTCGGCCGAGACGTGGTGCACGTCGCCGATCGCGCCGCTCGCGATCTGCTCGCGGATGAAGCGCACGGCCGGGAAGAAGCGCGTCCACATGCCCTCGAGGAAGAACAGGTTCTTCTCCTTGGCGAGCGACACCACGTGCGCGGCCTCGCGCGCGTTCATGGTCATGGGCTTTTCGACGACCACGTGCTTGCCGTGCGAGAGCGCGAGCACCGAGTGCTCATAGTGCGAGATGTGCAGCGTGCCGATGTAGACCACGTCGACCTGCGCGTCCGACACCAGCTCCTCGTACGAGCCGTACGCCTGCGCAAAGCCTGACCACCACCACACCAAGTTGTAAGTACCAGCTAAAATGCCCACATCCACAGTCGCAGGCTATTGTTTTCGGCGGCGCGGCTTCCTAGCGTCGGGAGGAGCACGCACCGTGGGTTTGCGCAAATTCTTGGGCGCTGGCGAGCGAGCGCGCGGCGCAGGCCTGGGAGACCGCGCTGGGCACGTTCTTCATGGCGTTGGCATAGTCGCTGGAGATCTTGCCGCAGCCCAGGAAGCCCCAGCGCAGCGGCGCCGGCGTGGAGGTGGAGCTGCTCATGTCGTCGTTAGTCCGCGGATCTTTTCGCGTGTCAAAATGGCCAACAACAGGGGAAAAGGAGTTGGCGTGCCGGAGATAAAACCTCACCGATAGAACCTCACCTGGCGGGGCAAGTGAGCTCGAGCTCATCATGGGCTCCGATTGCCGATCTCAGGAGAACGTTGAGGAGTCCGAGCAGCATCAGGAGCCATGACCCGGCAGTCGCCCATGTCGCCCCTGCACGCATGGCCAGCTCTAAAAACTGCCCGCGGCGTCGTCGAGCTTGGACGAGGCGCTGCCCGGGTCCTTGGCGCCGCTGGCCACGGCGGGCGTGGCGCCGGCCGTCCACTTGCAGCACGGGTCGCCGAGCTCCTCGCCGTTGGTCTGGCCGTCGCCGTCCGAGTCGCCTCGGCGCTGGCGTTCAGCGCTGTGCGGAAGATCGGAGGCACCGAACGAGCTCTCCGCGAAGCCAAACGTTTATTAGCTTAGGACACCATGGAGGCCTGGCGTTTCCACGGCTTGGACGGCAGGCCTGGAAGCAGGCGCCAGCGTTACTGCGTGCCACTGTGGCTCCTTCCAGGCTTTGCTCTGTGGCGCCATACTGAGCGCGGCTCCGTTTGGCTCCTTGGGTGCCAGCGCGATCACATGGGCCGAATGGAAAGGTTGAGGCCCACCGCAAGTGTCCGCCTCTTTCCCAATTGATCCATCCGGTCGATATCACCTAACTGTATACATTGAACGCCATCCACGCATTCTATATTATCACCAATCTATCCCATCTACTTATTTAACATGTAAATCACAACCATTCCATGCCGCTCTTGGAGACCATAAGGCGATCAGTCATATCCCGCACTCGCCGGATTCCGATCGCTGCAGCGGCGCTCCATGGATTTATCGGCGGCAGACAGTGTCTGCGGATGCGCCTCCGTCTCGGTGGCTTGGCTCCCGACGCGTGGGTGACAGCCACGCGAGGGAGACAATCTCTCATTTCGCGCCGACGCGCACAGGAACCGCCTTCGGGACGTGTCGCCATTCCTCCACACACCTCCTTCGCGGCCATGGCCACGTCCCGTAACCCGAGTGGGAGCTGCCGACGGCCGCTGCGGCTGCGGCCAGCGCGATGGTCCAGGTACGCGGCGGCCACAGCGGTGCTGGTCACGGCTGCTGTGGGCTGCAGCCACGCGGTCGTCTCAGTGGACGCGGCGCCGCTCGTGCGCGGCGCAGATACCCACGAAGACCACATCACCGCAGCGAATGAAGACGTCGTGCTGCCTTTGGCGTCGAGCCCCATGGCAGACAGCGACGTGTTCCCGTGGAAACGCGTGACGCAGTACGAGTTCGACGCCGAGGCCCCGGCGCGGATGGTCTCTTTCTGTACCGCGCGCGCGAGCGTGCGCGCCATGATCTTCGCGATGCTGCCGATCAACTCGACCGAGAAGGAGGAGCTCGAACGCGCGTCGCGCGAGGCCAGCCGCATGGCCACCGCGTTCGACTCGTCGCAGGTCACGCGCCGCGACGTGAGCAAGGACACGACCATCCAGATCACCAGCGCCGCGAGCGCGAACGCGTCGGCGCCGACGGATAACGTGCTCTACCGCGCGCGGCTCAGCACGGCGGCGGGGTCTCAGCAAGCCGGCGCGACGCGGTGCGTCGACGCCGTGCTCAACGTCACAGGCACAGGCATGTTCGTGCTCTTCGCTGAGCACGCGCAGGCGAACGTGTCGATCAGCATCGTCGATTCACTACAACGCGAGGTGCACTACACTTCCTGCCTCACGGGCTGCGACACGCGCAAGAGCAGCGAGTCGCTGAGCGACGAGGACGAGCCCGAGAAGGTGCGTGGCAAGGCATCGGCGTCCCACACGGCAGGTGGGGCTGACGACTGGAGCTCGCCCGTGGCCGCGTCGATCGCGATCGCGCTCGTCTCGCTATTGGGCGTGCTCGCGCTGAGCCTCGGGAAGAAGCACGTGGACGTGGTGGTCGACTACATGATGAGCTTCGCCGCGGGCTGCCTACTGGCCGTGACGGTCTTCCACTTGTATCCGGAAGGGTCCGCGTACGTTGAGGACCTGGGGGAGTGGGTCGCCGGCGCGTGCGTGATCGGCGGACTCGCGCTCTCGATGGCCTTCGAGCAGACGCTCCACCTCGTGCTCGACGCGTTCGGCGCGCACGCGTGCAAGCGCTCGGCCGCCACAGCAGGCCACGATCACCACACCAACGCCCACATGGCCGCACACGACCTCGACAATTTCCAGCAGAAGTTCGACATGCTCGAGAGTGTCACGAGCCGCACGAGCCAGCACGTGACCGTGCTGCTCCAGAGCCTCTCGAGCACGGCCATGGCGCCGCACCGCCAGCTGCAGGCGCCGCTCCACTTCTCGCAGAGCATCGCCGTGCTTGGCCCGCCGAACGACCGCGACTCGAGCACGACGCAGGACCCAACGGGCGGCGCGCCGTCCTGGCGCGACAAGTACATCTCGTCGCTGCGCCGCGTGGCGCCCATCGCGTGGGTCACGGCCATGGGCGAATTTTTCCACGCGTTCACGGACGGCGTCGTGCTGGCCGTGGCCTTCAAAAGCTGCAGTTCGTCGCTCGGGTGGGCCGTCGCGCTCGGCGTCGTGCTCCACGAGGTGCCGCACCGCGTGGGCGACCACTTTATCTTCCTCAAGGCCGGCATGCGCGTGTCGCAGGCGCTCGCGCTCAACTTTCTCGCGTCGCTGGCGTCGCTGCTCGCGGTCGTCGTCGTGCTCTCGGTGGGCACCGTGAGCGCGCACGCGCTCGGCGTCATGCTCTCCGTGGGCGCCGGCGCGCTGCTGTTCATCGCGCTCGTGAAGCTGCTGCCGCCGATGCTCGACGTGGGCCAGGGCGGCCGCGCGTGTCTCCATTTTGTGTGCTTCGCCGTCGGCTGCGCGGTCATCGGCGTCTCGATGCTGCAGCACGCGCACTGCGACGCCTCCGCGGCGACCGCGGCGGCCTCATCGACGGGCGGCGGCGCCGCGCACGCCCACTAGACAGCTCATGATTAAGTATTATTTGTCCTCGTGTGTGGCGATGATATTGCTTTGTGCTTCCGTCGGAGCGCGCTTCACCCTGAAGCGTGAAGTTCACGGGATGTCCCTGACAGATGACGTTCAGGGGAGCGTACCCATTTTACACTTCCAGGAAATCTTCAAGATCGCGCCTTATTTCCAGGAGCTCATTTAGAAGACCCTGGAACTCTCAAACCTCTCATTTGGGAAATTCCAGTCGCCATCTTTCTCTTCACGTCTACAGAAAGAAATCTGCCTCAACTGGGTTCTGCATGGAAGCAAGATCCAGCCTGGACGGTGACGACAACGCGACGTTCTAATAGGAGGCGGCGGCCACCGTGGCCAGCATGGCCCGCGGGCTCCACCACCGTGTTCAACGTGCGAGCCACACGAAGGCTACGCTGCCACCGTGGCGTCCCCACCGGCTGGGCAAGTACAGCAAAATGTACCAGAGATCACAGGACATCCACCACCAGCAAAGTAGACACCGCGAATAGCGCAGCGTCATCATCGCCGCCGCCACTCTGGCGCGCCCACCGAGCGAACGCACCCGGCGCTGACTCGATTCGATTCCATCCCCAATCGGCCATTTCGGCGAGCTCGTTCCCACGCTTGCCGATTCTACCCGTAGCGACATGCAGGCTGCCAATCCAACGCCGCCGCCGATGCCACCGCCGTCGCCCTACGGGCTGTCGCTCTCGGTGGCGCTGCGCCAGCGCCGCCTGCTAGGCTCCACGGTGTTCACGGTCGCGGTGCTGCTCGCGCTCACGGCGCTCTTCCAGCGCGGCGTGGTGCTCGACACGCTCGACGCGCTCGACCAGTCGGCCTCGAGCGCGGCCGCGCGCGCGGCGCTCGTGGACGACTACAACTCGTACTCGGGCAACGTCGCGACGGCGGTCGCGCGGCCGCTCGAGATCTTCATCGCCATGATGGCGCAGGTGCTCGTGCTGCGGCTGCTCGCGCCGGCGCTGGTCCACGAGCCGCGCCCGAGCTGGCGCGTGGCGATGGTGGCTCTCGCGCTCGCGGCCGCGCTCGGCTTCTTCGTCAACAACGGCTTCAACGCGCTCAACGTGCAGCTGCGCGAGGCCGACGTGCGCCCTGCCGTGGTCGCGAGCGACCTCTCGGCGCAGGCGCCCGACGCAGCGCTGCGCCACGTGTTCGCCGCGCAGACCTCAAACGCCAGCCGCACGGTCTCCGAAGCGCAGGCGCGCAACCCGGTGACCAATACGATCCTGCGCGGCGTCGTGCTCGCGCGCGAACCCAAGCCGCGCGCGCAGTGCACGCGCAGCGACGGCGCCGGCGCCGGCGCCGGCCAGACCCTGCGGTTCCCAGACGACGTGGTGGACTACGGCTTCCCGCAGCGCGACTGGATGAAGCGGCTGCTCCCGGAGGCGCTCAACGCCACCAAGCTGCGCGTGTTCATCAACGCCACGGACGCGAGCGTGAACAAGGACGTGACGCCCGACAAGCTGCCGATGAACGCAACGCGCGCCGCCGATCTGTTCCTCACGAGCGTGCTGCTCTCGTACACGTACATCCCGTGGGGCAAGCGCGCGCTCTGGCAAGAGCGGTACTCGCGCCCCGAGGGCCAGCAGGGCAACCTGAGTGCCGCCGTGGTCGCCGGGCTGCTGCCGCCGCTGAGCGACGCGGCATCGGCGACCGAGGCGGACAGGCGCCGCTGGTTCCTCGACAAGAGCCGCTCGTTTCTGAACAGCAAGACCATCAGCGCCAACAGCAGCATGCGCTCGGACCTCGTGATGGAGTTTGCGCACGTGGACGTGACGCCCGCGATCACGCTGGACGCCATCACGTGGGAAGTCACGTCGCGGGAGATCGCCGAGCGCCAAAGCGACGACGACGCACCGGCCAACGCGACCAACGCGTCCTCCTCAGCGTCCTCAGCACCTCGTGCCACGACCATCGGCTCGCCCAACTGCGGGCCGCTTCCGGGCGTGTGCCTGTTCGACCGCCCGACGAGCGACACGCCCGTCGTGGTCCACGCGTACGCGGCCTGTGCGTACGCGGACGGCAGCGAGACGCTCCAGTCGCTGCCCAAGGGCTCCACGGCCACCGACTACTTCATCCAGTGCCCCGCGAGCTCGACGTCCTCGGTGCTGCTCGTGAGCGCCAGCAAGCGCGTGGTCGCCGACGCGCTCCAGCAGGACGCCGAGGCCGACGCCGCGGGCAACGTCGTGGCCAGCGAGGGCACGCTCGCCGCCACCAACTTACGCAAGATCTACTCGTTCACGGTCGCGCGCCTCTCGTGGCGCTGGGAGGACCTCGCCGACAAGTACAAGGCCGAGTGCCACGCCACGGGGGCCGCACCATCGGCGGCTGGCAACGCCTGCAGCGGACTGGACATGCCGCTTGCGTCGCTCACTGAGTCCCCGTCCCAGCAAACGTCGACACAGCGGCTGCTTGTGGGCGCCGCGTCCGTACCACTCGACCTGCTGCGGCCGATCGACTACCAGGCGACGTTCAACCGCGTGGACCAGCAGCCGCTCGCGCTCGTGACGCTGATCGAGCCGGCGTCCAGCTCGGCCGCGTACCCGGGCTGGGCCACGTACGCCGGCGACCTGCTGCTCCCGCACAACGCCGGGAAGCTCGGCTGGGACGTGGAAAGCCGCCCGAACGGCACGGACTGCGAGCTTGTGAAGGAGAATCGCGAGAACCTCGTGCTCAACAACCATTTGTACATGGAGGCGACGCTGCAGACCACGTACACGGCTGCGCTGTTCTTCCTGTTCCAGAACGGCGTGGTCAAGGAGCCCGTGGCGCTCGCGCAGACGCTCGCGTTCGACGGCAACGTCCAGCAGATGGACTTGCGGCTCTCGATCCCGGCCGCGAATGCCACGCTCACGTACGTGGGCTGCGCCGTGCTGCTCGGCGGGCTCGCGCTCGCGCTCGTGTGGTCGCACGTCATGGGCGCGCGGCGGCTCGACCCGCTGCGCCACATCACGACGCCGCACGTGATCGCGCGCGTGATGCTCGACGACCTCACGTTCCCGTCGCTGCTGCTCGCGCGCGAGATCAACGACACGCCCGCGGATCAGTTCCTGATCGAGTCGCTCGTGCTGCAGCGCCAGACCGACGAGCACGGCCACGGCGTGCGCGCGAGCGACGCGATGGCCCCGTCGCGGCCGTCGGCGTCGCCCTTGGGGCTCTCGATCGTCACGCCGTCGCACCAGGACGCCAAGGGCGTCGCGCTGCTCAGCAAGTACAACGAGCCCTAGAGAGTTAGGTCGAACGGCAAAGCGTAGTAGTACGTAGGATCCTCCCGGTATCCAGTAGTAGGCCATAGATGCCAGTGCTCGCGGTTCCACCCTGTCGCTGGATTCTTGCCTTTCGGCTCTGCGCACGCCTTGCCAGTGGCTCCTGAAGTGCCCGCCAGTGACAAAACCTGACCCGGTACGCTGAACGGCGCTCTTGTTTCTCGAGGCGGATGCAGCGGGTGGGCTGATCGCAAGAACCGTTTTGCATCCACAAAGGCAGGCCTCTATCCTGAGGCTTCTTGCAATACGAAGAGACGGCTTCAACACTCGCACGCGAGACTCTCGCCCGGCCTGGTCTCCAATCCAACACATCAGGGAAGAACTCATTGAAGGAATGCCAGGCGCGACCTGTGTGTCAGGGATGAACCCAGCGCTACGTGCCACTGTCCCTTGCGAGTCGCATTGCGACGCCCCCGAGGTGGACCGAGACGGTCCATGTGCGCTTGTGCCGGAGCCGGTGAGATGATATGGCGCCTGTGAATGTGATGTTTTTCCACTCCGGGAATCCCGGAGCGGAAAAATATCACATTCAGCCGCTGTGCGGACCCATACAGTGAGCAAGTACATGGTGCATTGCAGCGGTGGCGAGGGACTACCGCTGTAAATCACACGCCTCGCGGCTGGACTCGGGGGAGTTGCCGAACTTGAGCTGATCAGCCCCCCTACCAACCCAACGGAGGGGGCTCCCTTCCCAGCTCCGCAGCCAATGCAGAGGCACGGAGACTCATGCGGGTCAAGGTGACGGGGAGTCCTTCCAAAGTCACCCGTGGCCCTGACACAGGCAGGCGAAAGTGCGGTCACTTTCCGATTCTCCTTCCCGACGACACTCGACACTGCCCCCAAGCCATCGGTTGACAGTATGGACTCGGAGCGCGCCTCCAAGTTGGATAACCCACTGGCGGGCCTCAGGACAGCTACGCCACGGTGCCCTACGCCCTCCAAAAGTCCCCGGAGCCCGAGCCCGAGGCTAGCCCCGACAAGCTCACCGTCGCGCTCGACCTGCGTCTTGGCCTCCTCTCCGTCTTGACCATCGCGTCTGTTGTCGTACTCGTGACGCTCACGCTCGTCTTCCAACA
>JAADWV010000176.1:0-58201 GCA_023336295.1 Pythium folliculosum
CCCCCCCCCCCCCCCCCCCCGATGGCGCCGCCGTCGATCGCGAGCGACGTGCCTGTCGCCCATGGAATTGAGCGACGGCATCAAGTCGGAGAGGCAGTACGAGGCCTGCGACGTGCACTTGATGAGATCGGGCCAGATCGCGGCCGTGGCGGTCGTGTCCGTGTTGGGGAAGTCGGCGTTCCACTTGGCAAGCACGCTGTGGATGGTCGCGACATCCGCTGGCGCCATAAGCTGCGTCGCGACTTGACCCACGAGCATGCGCTCGTTGTCCCACTACGCTGACACTGCTGGGAACTGAGAGGCAGCCGCCACAGCGCCGGCCACAAAGGTGAACACGTTAGTCTTCATGACGTCAGTGCTGGAGACGAGTGAATGAAGGGTAAGCGATGGTCGAACGCAAAGGCGAAAGTGACCAGAGTACAGTGTGGACGCCGGGGAGCGGCAAGGGCTCGGCCCCCTGGGCAAACTTCGTTCCCTGGTACCTCCAGGGGTGTGGATCTGTGCGTGTGGCCTCTGGAAGTGAGGCGAATCTAGCATAGATCAGCGCTGGCAGTGAATGTAGTATTCTGGAAGGAGCAACACACTCGTACGTCATGTCGATATTTAGAATAAATAGCTTCCTGATGACGGCGGTGCCGGACGTCCGTGCGCGCACGAAGGCTTTCCAGGCGCACCACCTCGAGAAGGCCAACGATAGCTTCTTTTCCTACTTCCTGCGCTTCTCCTCCTTGTCTAAACCTACTTTGTCTAGGTACTTGACTAATATGCAACGAACTTTCACACCGTCAGCGGCGCCACTTTGGTCTTGTCCGAGGCCGGAAGCGTCTCCTTGGGGCTCATCGACGGCGATTGATGCGTCAGTGATGAGGAGCTGGCGGATCGCTTGGGTGCCAGTGGTAGTGACGCGAGTGAAGATGACGAGGCCGATGTCGTCAGGCTTCCGGTGCTCGACTGGCGAGACAGAGGTTGACGAGAGGTCATGGCCGGGACACCAAAAGGCGAGGCAACACCGGCCATCGCCGCTTGAAGTGACGCCTGCTGAGCGTAAAAGGCCGCAAATCCGGCTGCCGCGACACTGAGCAAGTACGACGGGAGGCCCGACTCGCTGGTTGTCGACGGAGAAGACGCTGCCGACTGGTTTGCGCTCGAGGAGTCTCCATTAGACGGTTTCGCCACCGATGCCCAGTTCACGGCTTGCATGTGTAGATGCAGCTCCCGTTCCATCTCACCAAGCACAACAGCTCGAGCTTCGGATCGAAGGTCTTCTAGGCTGCGAAGGCGAGTCTTCTTCTGCATGTGCTGGATAAGGTCCTGACCTGCCGCGTTGGTGACCCTCTTCTCCACTCGCGACTTGACTTCTGCGCGGAACGCACTGGAAGTTTGCTCCAAATACAAAGCCAACGACACTCCGAAGTGAGGAAACGCGCTGATCATACCCATCGGATTCGACGCCGTCGGCAACGGGTTCGGCTGGATGGGAACGTGCTTGGATCCGCTACTCGAAGACGACATTGGCTTGAGCATGGGTGACGCGAAAGCCGGTTGCGGCGCGATGAGCACGGGGCCGCTGAGAGGAGCCAACGACGGCATGCCTATGGGCGGCATCGGCATGAGCTGCGGCGACGAGTGCGGCTTCAACTGCGGGGACAGGGGTGGTCGAGCCTTGAGGGCATTGTGGGCTTTGTCAATTTCTTGCATCTTGCTGCACAACGCGCATTCCGACTCTTCTTCGTGTTCAGGTATTGACTTGGCCTGCTTGCATGTCGCGTGGTGCAGAAGCATCGCCTTTGCATCGTTGCACGGATCCTTGCACTTGCCAAGTGGGGCATCACAGCCACGACAGTGGCGAACGACACGACGCATGACGTCACAACCGGCAATCGGGCACCCGTTTTCGACGCATCGTGATGCGTGGATTAGCAGCCACAACGATCCCGCGGACTCGGCAGCCTTCTCAGATGAGAACTGGGGCGCTTGGGAAATGTATGCCTTCTCATCGTCCGTCAAACTCACGGAGCTCAACGGCTTGTCAAGCACCTCCTGGATTCGATCGCGAATTGAGCCGACCGACCCGGTGTTGGAGGCGGCAGCCTCTTCTCGCGCAGGCGGCGTAACAGTTGGAGCCACCGATGGCGATGTCGCCATCTCCTTGCGCTTCCACGAATCGGTCCGCGCGATACCTCGAAGGTGCGGACTTCGGCCAGAGCGATGATGAGTTTGGCCACTTCCCGATCGCGGGCGACTCGTCATGGAAGGAGAAGAACGCTTCGCTTGCGGTACTTCAGCCTTTTCCTCCGCGTGGGTGGGAAGGGGCGAGTCGAAATCGCGGATGGCGTCAAGCAGACTTGACACGTTCGCTCGCTCTTGGTCTGACAGCAGAATTTGATCCATATCGGAAGGCGCAGGAGCCGGGAACTGTTGTTGCGGTGACTGAGCCTGCCCAAACGTCCCGAGCGTGGCATCATTCGCGAGCGAGAGCGGCGGCGGCATTGGCCAGGAGGCGTCGGACGTGAACGTCGTCGGGAATTCGTCGATCGAGAAGCCAATCATCTCCGACTCGGTCACGGGCCGCGGTGCTAGCAGTCTGGGAGACACCACAAACAAAACCGTTAGTGTTATCCTGGATGAGATCAGACAGCTCCCCATTGACGCACTCTCCCATGTACTGCGGCTCAGGCGGCGATCCGTACGTCGTCGCGTTCGTGTAGGTCGAAAAATCCATCGACGGCGCCGGTGAGGGCGCCGTCGCGACGCTCGACGTCGTCGAGTCGAACGATTTGTGGCGTTGCGCCTTGTTCCAGCGCTCCACGACCGCCTTTTTCCGCTTGGTGACTGGTGATCACATACAGAATCGTGAGTTCCTGGTCATCACAAACTCTGTAGCAGCGTGGACGCTACGTACCCATCCGCCGTCGGTACTCGGTCTCCATGCTGGCGAGCGACGTGAACGAGGCCGAGCTGTGCAGCGGGCGGCGCGACTGCTGGAGCACTTGCAGATGGTCGTTGGCCACGAGCGACGCCTGGTGCGGGAAGTGGCGCAGGCCGCTCTGCTGGTGCTGCTGCTGGAACTGGAGCACGTACTCGTAGCCGCCCAGGGACGCCGCGTTTAGACCCATCGCGCCGGCGTGGAACGCTCCACCGCCATTTCCCATCAGCGGCTCGCCGTCCAGCGGCTCGCCGTCCGGGATGTCGCGCAGCAGGTCGTCGCCGTCAAAGTCGTACAGCGACGTGAACGACGGGCACGACGCCGAGGTCGTCAGCGTCGGCTGCGCCGCGTGGTGGGGTCCGGAGAAGCCGGAGAGTCCGGAGAGCGAGGGCGCCGCGCTGGCCGTGGCGGTCGTGGACGCGGACGCGGCGCTGCTGAGATAGAACGGGTCTGGTGAGAGCTCCATGGGCTCGTCCGGGCGCGTGGGGCGCAGCAGCTCGAGCTCCCAGTCGGCGGGCGCGTCGCCGCCGCCGCCTTGATCGTCGGTCCACGCCATGTCGCCAAACATTCCGATGGTGAGATTGGTGGGAGAATCTGGAAAAGGACGGAGGGGGCGACGGATAGACGTCGGGGATGGAGCGGTTAGACCGGTCGAAGGTGGAAGACGCTTGGAACGCGTATAGAACCTCCAAGACGGAGAGGATGGAAATGTTCTTGTTCCTCTGCTTTCTCGCTCACCGCAACGCGCGGTTCCGATGGCGGCCACTTCGACGTCAAGGCGCCTTTGGGTTTCTGAAGTGCGGCGGGGTGTGTGTTTCTTCACGGCTGCCACGCCCGGGTGACGCCGTGCAGAAAAGAGAGCGGTGGGTGGGTTTGTCGACTGGTAGTGCATACGGGTTTCATGTACAAACCCAGACCCGAGAATGCAGTCTCTTTTGTGTAGGAAAGGACCGGGTCGGGTTGGAGGGGTGGTCGCAAATGGGTTTTGGTTGACAAAACACCGCGCCAAGCCGCCACAAGATCGCCGCCGGTTGGGTTTTGGGGCGAAAAGCAGCCAGACCGTAGGGGGATGCGCTCCAAAAAGGGGGAGGGGAGAAAGCCCTACACCTAGAATATGTTTTCAAAGTCAGCAAATCCACACTCTTTTATATTTAGACGTCTTGATACACATGTTATATTTTGCAAAATATCACTTTCTGCAGGGCTGGGAATCCGTGCGCGACTGACCAAGCAGACCCAAGCACCAAAGAAATCGAGAGGAGCGTCCCAAGCCTCAGTTGTTCTGTTTTTCTTGAAGTGGCACTCACCTCTTTTCGTTGTGTGCGTGGCCCTCGCTGCCTCCTTCAGGAACGAGAGTCTCCCTCCTTACAGACATCGCGAAGTGCGGTCGAGAAAATCGGAGGCGAGAGAGGGAGTCCACTGCAAAACAAAGAAATCGCGAATGGATTCATATCCCCGCTTCCCGTGGAAGTCCTCTAAACGAAACAAAGTGTAGCATTTCAAACAATATCGATTTGCTTGGTTCAGAGAGAGAGAAACGCTGGATGGTTCGATGCTTCCACGTTCCCGCGCGCGCCTGCCCTCCCATTGCTTCTCAGCTCGTAAAACTCCGGATCTTTGACCAGAAAAGATCTATTTTGTTCCGGTGGCGGTGTGTCAAGCACCACCAGGCGTGGTCTGGCTTTGTGAAGCTGACAGCAAACGCGAACTACGAGAACAGAAAACGTCGCTGAGCCTGTTGGCTCCTTTGGCCATCACAGTTTGATGAAACTATCGAATTCACCGTCAGCCCCACCGTGGCGGCTCAGAACATGTCGATTGTCTTGCCTCGCCTCGCTCGGTGTGAGCTGGACAACCCATCCGTGGCGTGATCCAGGCTGGTTGCGCGTATGCAACTTTACACGCTGTGGATCTGTAACATCCATGCCACGATCTCACTCAAATAACTCTACGGTACATGACAGGCTGGTGCGCTAGCCTAGAGTCTAGGGGCGCCGCAACACCAGCATCGCGTGTATGACACTCATCATTGGGAAGCGCTTGGATGAGCCAGGAGACCCAGGTACGTGTAGGGATGCAGGGAACAGCGATCGGCTGCGTCCTACCGGTGCTCCAGAGGACAGCAATACTTTAGCACAGCGCACTGGCAGGAGAGGAATAAAGCTGGAGAAAACGGCTCAGAAGGGATGTGGGAAGCGGGCGATTGGAGACCCATGTCACCTCATCATCCTATCGGACTCACGAGCTGGGAGAGGAAGAAACCCGTGGTGCTCTTTCTCTCGCCCCCATCACCAATCACCAACTGAAGCAACGAATGGATCCAGGGGATGGGTCCCAACTCACCTCACACCTGTGAGATCACAAGCACACCTTCATAAAGCAATGTTTGCCGAAATGCATTGTGTACCAGTTGAAAGAGGTTTGCAGTCTCTATAGAAGGTTATGTGGCAAAATATATGACATAGTAGAGGTTTGGCTACAGAACATGAGGTTCTCAAATGCGAGTCTGACGTGGAAATTCTCGCCCTTCGATGCGGATGGGCTCTGTACTTTTCGCGGATGCGAGCGCTTGCTCAGCGAAGCTCACGCATCTGTATGTAACAGCGAGCTCCTCCGTTGTGGTGAGGATGCGATTTGGGTTCAAACCGATCATGGTGGGAGATATTCCGTTCTGCGCCTCACAACTGGACGCTCGGCTGATGTACTACACGTCAGGAGCTCCTCGGCGCCGTGATTATGGTCGGCGTCGGCGGCCTCCTCCTCATTCGCCGCTTGATCAATGCCGGTGATGCACCGACGTCACAGACTCTCGCTCGCACCAGAACCCAATCGGGATGGCGTGGTGGTATGTAAGTCTGCGAGAAGCAGCCAGCGCCTGTGGTCACTATCAGCCGACCTGCCGTGGGCACTGCCGCAGCCCTTTCATTACGTCGTCGGTGTTGAGTCGACGTGGCTCATGTCCCAAGTGTGTGAACCCTCGCGGCGTGAAGCATGTCGTCTGCTGGAACCCTGACCAGCGCACTGCCAAATGCTCCGATCTGCGAGAGACAAGTTCAGATGTATCCGCCCCGGTGATGCTGTCCACTCCTTTATGCTGTCTACTTCTTGACACAAGGCTCAGCCTGCAGAAAATGGTAATGGCAGGGTATCCAGCTATTACTTATATCCACGCCCTTGCTGTCGAAGAGATCGAGTTTGCTTGGATCGTCTTACCACAGTGCGAAGTGGTCTTCGACCACGCCGAACGCGCCTTCCACCTCGATGACGGTTCTCGTCTTGCCATCATCACTGGTAAATGAGATCTCGCCGTCGAAGACGCCGTAAGGTTGCACGAAGTCGCTCTCGAAGACGATCAGGCGTGTCTGATCCGCTCGACTGCCTCCTGAGGGAGTAAATCGTAGCTTGACTGACTGCTGGTCGGAGTGGGAGGAGGTGACGAGCCATGTCTCCTTGAGCGGGAACACCTTTGGCACATTGAACTCGACTCCTCGAAGCACGAAGACCTGCCCGTTGATCCAGACCGCGTTTTCTTGCGACTCGCCGTTGATATCGTATACATGCTTGCTCAAGTTGATCCCAACGGATGCGTGCTCGTCAACCATGGTCGGTTGGCCATCCACAGTCGTCGTCACCCTGGCAGTGAAGCTGGAAGACGCCCAGTACCATCTCGTGCACCGCAGTGCGAGGCTGCGCGTCCAGTCTGTCAAAAAAAGCCACACTCACTGTCAGCGCTCCCATCTCAGCCTACCACGGCATTACAGCACGTACCGATCGCTCCTAGCGCACCCGCGTCGCCGAGCTGGATCTTCTTGGCGCCGAATTGGAATGACCCAAGCACAGGAGCCCCCGCGCCCTTGTGGGTGTATGCTGGGCGAAGCGTATCGTTGCCCACGGGATAGAGGAGTGTCAGCGCCTCCTCTTGTTTGAGGCGCATGTCGGCGAAGAACGGACGACGCTTGCCTTGGTTCGCGCCCACCTATTTTGTCATCATCATATGCAGCTCAGACACTGATATCGAAGGCCTCGTGAGTTGGATGAAGCAAACTTACTGTGGTCAAGTTGGCTCGGATGCGCCATTCCTGTGAGGCGCTTTCGTAGTAGAACGACACAAACTCTCCCGATGGCGCGGTGAACGAAGTGCAGCTCTGTCCCAACATTCAGAGGGGCAATTGGTAACAAACTCATGAGTATCTCGAACCAACTCGACACCCAAAGCTCGTACCTCGCTGTCGATCGACGAGGTTGCGAACGTGAGGCCGAGACTGCCCGGCAGACGGCCCGTGAACTCAAACTTCTCGTGCTCGCCCGTGGTCTTGTCCACGACGTAGACGAACGCGTCGCCCGCGTACCCGAGCTTCACCACAGCCGCGCCGATAAAGTACTCGGCCGTGTTGATCGAGGTGTAGTGCCAGAACTTGGTGCGGAAGTGCGACTGCACGCGCAGCTTCCAGTCGTCATCAACATGGAAGCGCAGCGTCTCAATGGGCTGCTTCCAGCGGCCGAACGCATAACGAGGGGTTCCATCTTCCGTCGTGAAGACACGGTCGCCGAGCGGCGAGCTCTCGCCGAACGTCCCGGGAAACAGAGCGGCGTCGGTGGGTCGCGGCGCGCGGTCGCTCTCCGTCGGCACTAGTAGACCCAGCAGAATCGCCAGCACGGCGACCACGACTACGACCACGACGAGCGCGCCGCTTTTTCTGGGCGCCTCAGCGGCGGCTGGGCGGGCGGTTGCGGTTGCCTTCATGCCTGCGGTGGCCTCTGTCGGGGGCGAGAAATGCGTGTGTGGCTCCGACCGCCGGGGCTCCAAGGAGGTGATCTCTTCGATCGCGTGGGTTTGGAGCCTCACCAGCGTCTGTGCTTCCAGGCCGGCGTTTCGGCCTAACCAGAGTGGAAGAAGAGCGACAAGAAAAAAATCGAAGCATGTCAACGCCTAACCTGCCAGGAATGATGGTTGCTTCACTTTGCCGAGTTACCGAAACAAAGCCGTGCTGCGCCCGGGGAAGCTCGGGATATTTATACCGTGAAAAATATCGTTAGATAGAGGTCTGTAGTGCGACCGCCGCCGCCCGCGCCCTTCACAAGTGGGCCGCCGGGGCCTTCCGCACAGTCGTGGGTAAGGCCTCGACGCCCCAGCCCGGCGCTTGCTCTTCGAGTCACGTGACCTCGAGCACCTTGGCGAGCTCGCACTTGTCGATCGTACGATCCGTCATAGACGATCAAGTAGTAGAGCTTCTTATGCTGCGCGCTGAGTCTCATGAACCACGTTGAAGCGCTCAACGGCGGCAACAACGCAAAGGGGATATCGTCGCCTCAGTGGGCGCGAGTCATCTCAGTCTCTGGTCAGTTCTCTCCGCGTAACTCTTGTTTTGTGTATTCGATACATGAATCTCTCTCCGCGTAACTCTGCCCTTTCGCCGGGACCGAAGCGTGCGCGACTCGTAGCGATGCGCGTACAGCCTGTGGACGAATCGCCGGCGGTCTCACCACGGACGACGATGACCACGGCGCCACCGCCGCCTCCGTCTCCAACTGATTCTTGTTTGTATCCGCTGCGGCCGCTGGCAGCGGTCCGCTGCCATCCGTGGAGGCGACCGTGCAGCTGCCGCTGCCGCGCTGTCCTGCCGCGGTGAGCTCGGGTACTCGGACCGCGAGGTCTGGGTCATGCACAGGCGAGCGGGGCGGGGCGGCCGGCACGCGCCGACACTGCTTTGTCGCCTGGTGGCTGCCGTGTTTGGACACTGCGGCGGCCACCACTGACGATGTTATCGTGTTGGTGGCCACGAACTCAATCGCGTTCACCTAACTGCGTTCGAGGTGCTCGTGGACCGGTCAGTGGCGAACATCCTCACCTGCCGCCTGGCTATTCGTAGCGGCCAAAGCTGCACGCCACGAGACCGTCGTTACGGATCTGCTCGATCTCGTACAACGAGTCTGGAGTCAGCATGCTCTCAGCTGCTTCCAAGCGATCTGAGCATGGAGGCAAGGCGTCGATGGCGTCGACTCTCTGTGAACGTCGCAGCCGCGGTCGCGATGCTGAGAGGTCGCTTCGTCTGCTCGCTTAACTCCATCGCATCATCTATCCTGCCCACACGCCCGGGCACGTCCGCTCTTCGCCACCTATCCACCACCTACTCGTCCTGCGTACAGTACGCGCTCAGAGCGGTCCCCCTCTCGCCATGCTGGTTGCGATCACTGTCAGTGGTGCCCGATTGATTTTCCACCTTCTCAGGAATGTCGTACGAATGTCGTTCTTCACCGACTGGGTCAACATTCACCTATCGATATCAAAATTTGACAGGTTTGAGATATAAGAGGTTGCAATGCACATCTTAAACGTTTTCTATAATCCGGATATCATTTTATGCGGAATACGTTTTCAAACGAGAATTCTGGGCCTTATCGATTCCACTTGAACTCTGGATATAAATATCCAGAGAACTCAGTGGATATTATTGATGGCGATCTGGGGCACGAGATCGACAGCATTTGTCATCCTCGACACACGGAACTGCGCAGCTCTCGCTGTGCGAACTTGGGGTCGCTAGCTTTCTTTGCGAGTGGACGGAATCGATGGTAACGGTGGAGGATCCGTTCGGAGTGTTGCATCGTGAGAATATACGACGGGGTGTCTCCACATCTTGAGTTGCATGCAAGTTCATGTACTACGTAGTGTGTACGAGGAGCATCTTGCCTCGTCTCATTTGTCGTGTTGCAGCCTTTTGATCGCGGAGATAGCAGTGCCACCTGTGCCACCTGCACAGAACCACCGATACGGAATGGTGCACGCATCCTTGCGCGCCACCCGCGCCAAAGGAACACCGATCACAGCGCCGGATAAGAACGAGATCCGCACTCATCATTTCTTAACGTTGGAGGGAAGGCGGAGGGCCTCCCAGTTACCTACTGTCCGTCACGTAGACGCGGCTCGACACGCGACAAGATGCACAGACGCGACGCACACGCAAAAAGAGCAAAGAGAAAACCGAGTGCGCTGGAGACACGTTTTACTCGGCGCCGGCGATCGTGCGGCACATCGGGCAATCGAAGCGCGTGCGGTACCACTCGTTGATGCAGTTCTCGTGGAAAAAGTGGCCGCACGGCGAGAGCACGAGCTGGTTGCCGTCGAGCTCCCGCCACTCGCAGAGGCAGATCGGGCACGACTCGGTGTCCACGTGGACGTCGCGCGGGTCCACGTACTTGAGTTGGCGGATCGCGCGCACGTGCTGGCACTCGTGGTCGAGCGGGAACTGGAGGAATTCCTTGACCATGAAGCGCGACGAGTTGATCTCGCTACACACGTCGAAGCCTTCGTCGCCAGCGATGTATGAACACATCGCGACAATGAACTCCTCGAGTCCGGCCGTGCGCTTGGCGACGATCGCGGCCGAGTCCTTGAACATGTCGAAGCGGCTCGGGAAGCCAAAGTCCTTGAGCGAGTGGCCGACCGTGCCGCAGTTGGTGCAGCCGCGCGCCTTGCGGTGGGCCGCGAGCTTGGCGAGCAGCTTCTTGCGCAGGCGGTAGAACTCCGAGTAGCGCTTGCACACGACCCACTTCTGCTTGTAGTAGTCGCTCGTGATCTCGAGGTGGTAGACGTAGTAGCTGCCCGTGGGCCCGCGCACGACCACGGCCTGGCAGGTCATCGTGAGCATCTTCATCGAGTCCTGGCCGATGCGGCGGATCAGCATCTTTTTGGCCTGTTGCGCGCCGTTCGCGATGCGCAGCGGCGCCGCGGCCTCGGGCACCATGCCCACGGGCACGTCGTGGTAGTACGGGTTGCTCGGCGCGCGCTGCACGCGCTGCTGCTGTTGCTGCTGCTGTTGCTGCTGTTGCTGGTACTGCTGCGGCTGCAGCCCGCGGCGGAGCTGCTCGTGCTGGCGCTGCATGACCAAATCCGCGTGGTTCGGGTAGTGCTGCTGGTTGTGGTGGAACATGGGCGGCTTGGCCGACGAGGCCTTGCGCTGCGCCATGGTGATGGCCGCGGCGTTGTTCGGCGAGTCGCTGAACATCGAGGAGATGTCGTCGTTGGAGCGCGGCGAGTCCTCGAACTCCGAGTCGACCCACTGGTCCATGGTGTTCATGTTAATGCGGAAGGTGTTCGTGGCGGCGATGGGAAGCGGAGATGTGGCGGCGCCGGGAGATGACGCTGGAGGAGACGCCGAGCGAGCAGGAGAAACAGGGCTTGGCGCTCGTGTGGATAAGCCGCTTTGCTGGGCGGTCGATGGCTCTTTGGAGAGGCTGGGGCAGAGGCGACGGTGATGACGACGGTTTGCACGCGACGAAACTGGGCACCTGTGTGGAATAAACGGCTTTCCGAAATTTTGGGAAAACATCGAATGTTCTGGTGGGCGTGTTGAGACCCACAGATCGATTCTAGTTGGGCAGAAATTTAGAACTCTGCCTACCCCTAATAGAGACGGAGAGAATCCAAAATGGACCCAAACTGTACAGTTGCGCAGGTGGTGTGGTGGAGATCGCGGGTAGGGCTTCCGATACGAACATTCACGTTCCTAACGGTTAAGGGATGTTGTGTTTGTGGACAGATGGGTACTGTATCATCAAGGTTTGATCTTGCACTGACGAAGCCGCACACATCCATCGTCCAGGACAAATCGGAATCGTTCTGTCTTGGTCTCTGCGATGTGGGGGGACTCAGCAGCACGTTTCTACTGGTATCGTATCCAGTGGAGCTGCCTGGAGCGGCCGCCACAAGAAAGCAGATCACGAGCTCGTGGTCTCGAGAGGACGGTCAAGTTGTGCCAAAATGCGCTGCAACTTGTGTCATGGTCTATCTATCGACGTACGTCCGGGGGTCGAACTTGCTGTCTAGGTGGCCAGCTTCTTGATGTCGAAATAGGCCTTCTCCATCTCTGCGGTTTCACTCTCCTTGCCCACAATGACGACGTGGGACGGCGGCTTCTCAGCAAAGTAGTGCTGCGCGACGTCGACGATCTGCGCCTTGGTGAGCTGCAGGTACTGCTCGCGGCGCTGCTGGCGCATTTCGTTCGTGATGCCGCGCAGGAACGCCATCTTGCCCTTCATGGACGGCGTCTTGGGCGCGTCGATCGACGCGAAGATCGAGAGCAGCGCCTCCTGGATGTCGCGGTCCGAGAACGAGCCGTTCGTAGCCCACTGGAGCGTCTTCTCGTAGGCCTCGAGCGTCTGGAACGTGTTCGGGTCGTAGTGCGAGCTCAGCGAGAACGTGCCCTCGCCCTGCGAGACGCCCGAGCCGTACGCGCCGCCCTGCTCGCGCACCTGCTGGTGCAAGAAGCACGACGACATCATCTGCGCAAGCACGGACAGCGGCACGTGGTCGGCGTGCGCGAACGACACAGACGGCATGGTCTCCACAACGAAGTTCACCGAGATCGGGAAGCCGAAGAAGCTCTTGGGTGACGGCGACAGCGATGGCAGGCCGTCCAGAGGGGGCAGGACCAGTTCGCTTCCGCGCGACACGCTGTGCAGCGGGCGCAGCAGCGTCTGCTCGAGCGTCGTCTCGACCTGGCTGCGCAGCTTGTCCTCCGTCACGACCGACAGGCGCATGTTGTCCGGCGTGAACACGGCACGCGCGATGTTCTGGAGGATCTTGGCGATCTCCACGAGCTCATCGTCGCTGGCCTGGGCCCACTTCTGGAGCTGCTCCACGTGGGTCAAACCGCCGTACAGCTCGTCGTAGAACGCCGAATCCGTGAGCCCGACGCGCGCGCGCTTACCGGCGAACGACGCGCCCGACGACGAGATAGCGTTGCTGGCGTTTGCGGCCCCCATCTGCAGGATAATGCGAAGCTGCTTGAGGTTCTCCGGGTCCAAGAACTGCGTGTCGGTCATGAGCTCGTACAGGATCTGGAGCGTCTGTTCCATCTTGTGCGGCAGACACAACGTACCAAGCAGCATCGACTGCGAGCTCGAGGTCGTCGCGTCAAAGAGCGACGGGTTTGTGAGCCCCGAGCACGAAATGCCGCCACTGACGTTCTGAATCTCGGTCGGAAGCGCGTCGTAGCGCAGGCGCGACGTGCCCAGCGAGCCGAACACGCTCGTTAAAAGTGGAATGTACATCTGGTACTCGAGCGGAAGTCGCGGCGCGCTCGTGTCGCACAGCAGACGAATGTACGAGATCTCGTTGGTCGTCGGCACGTTCACAAACTCGGTTTGCACGGCGTTGCCGTTGCCCAGGAACACCTTGTCGATCTTTTCGACGTCGTCAGCGTTCAACTTGGTCGGGATGTCGGCGAGCGTGAGCGTCGGCAACAGCTCGACCGGCTGCTCCTTCTTCTGGTACGCGTCCAGTTCCTTGGTGATCTTGGCGATGCGGTCCAGATCAGTGTTCGACTTGTCCATCAGCAGTGTCGCGAGCTGCTGCGACTCGCGCCGCTCCTGGTCCTTAACAAAGCTCTCCTTGGGCTTCATCAGCACGTGGACTTCCTTGAACTGCTCGTTGTTGAGCAAAAAGTCGCGCACGTGGTGCTCGAGGAACTGCGGGTTCTGCTGCATCTCGTGGTGGAGTCGCTCGAGCAGCGGGTTGAGCTGGAGGTTCTCCATCAGATCGCCACGGTGGGTCCATACTGAGCTCAGACCGTGCATGAGGTTCATGCCAAAGTTGCCCTGGATGTGCTTGAGCGTGAGCTCGAGCTGGTGGAGCAGCGCGTCCACGCGCTCCTTCTCAAAACCGTTCTCAACCACCGACACGTACGCCTCCTTGACAGCCTGCTGGATCTGCGGGATCACGTGCTCGCCCTCGAAGCCTTCGACACCAACACCGAACGTCGCGTAGTACGTCGACGTGTCGAAGCCCGTGCCCACGGAAAAGTCCTGCGCGAGCTCCGTGTCAATCAGCGCCTTGTACAGCGGCGACGACGGTCCGTTCGTGAGCAAGTAGCCGAGGATGCGCCACACGAACGTCTGGAACGGGTCCGTCGAGGGCACGTCGAGAAACTGGGACATGCAGAACTTGAGGTTCGGGTCGCGCTCGCCCTGCGCGGCCATGTTGCTCGCGGGCCCATCGACAATCAAAAGCTCGGCGGGCTGGGTGCGACGAATGTCGAACGGCGCGGCGTCCACGCGCACCGAGGCCGAGTCCTCGCGGAACTCAAACTTGGACAGAATCTCGTTATCCAGAAACTGCAGGTGGTCTGTGAGCGGCATATCACCGTACGAGTAGAAGCACGCGTTCGACGGGTGGTAGTGCTTGGCGTGGAAGGCCTTGAGCTCGCCGTACGTGAGATCGGGGATGTTGGCGGGCAGACCGCCGCTCACGTGGCCGTAGATCGTGCCGTCCAGAAGCGCCTGCTGCACGCGCGTGCCAAAGAGGTTGTTGGCGTCCGACATGACGCCCTTCATCTCGTTGTAGACGACGCCCTTGTACTGGAGCTCGAGCTCGCCGCTGCTCTTGTCCTCGACAATCTCGAGTCGGTGGCCTTCCTGCTGGAAGTCGAGGCGCTCGAGCTTGGGGAAGAACACCGCGTCGAGGTACACGCTGCGCAGGTTCTCCAGGTCCTTCTGGTTCACAGTCGAGAACGGGTACATCGTGTGGTCGTACGCCGTGAGCGCGTTCATGTACGTGTTGAGGCTGCGCTTGATCATGTTGAAGAACGGGTCGCGCACCGGGTACTTCTGCGAGCCGCACAGCACCGTGTGCTCCAGGATGTGCGCAATACCGTTCGAGCTGTACGGCGGCGTGCGGAACATCACACTGCATCACGTCCCGACAGACAACCCGTCAGTCAACTGCGCGATGCGGAGACCATGGATCCAGAGAGCGAAACGAGAAAAACGCACCTGAACACGTTGTTCGAGTCCTTGGCGTCGATGTGCAGGTACTTGGCCTTGGTGCGCGCGTGCTCGAGCTCAAGCGCGTCGATGTTGTACTCGGGCACGCGCTGCTTGCGCGTGAGCGTAAAGTTGTGGTAGGTCTCGCCGACCTGGAGCGCCGCGCAGCCGTCGCCGCGTCGCAGATTCACGGCCGCGGACGACGATAGCGGACGGCGCGAAAGCGAAGGCGCCGCGCGCGCGCGCCACGAGGCTCCCGACGCGCGCAGCATGTTGCTTGCTTCCGGTGCGTTCGTTCGAGTCGCTTGTGGTCCTGGGGATCACCCCACAAACCACGGGCTCACCAGAGTGATGGTCAATTGGGTCAGATATGTATCTGTTAGAAACCTATTTGGTGTAAGCATGGTGTGTACATGGCTACATCAACTCGGCAATGGTTGTCGAAGCGAGGGTTGGGTGGTCTCACCACGTGACGCTCCCCAAGCAAGCAGCCGTGGCCGGCTGTGTGGCTGGCTGCCGGGGCCAGCGACCGTGTGGCCGGTTCCTGCCGGACGGTTCGCGCCTCATGGCTGCGCGTGACGAGCCGGGACCAGCAGCGAACGTTTGTCGTCGTCCCAGTTGGGGGCGTCTGCGACGTGAGTCGATTGGGCGCCATTACGCCACGCGCCATCTGCGCACTGAGAAGGGAGGCGACAAGTGTTCCAGCGTCGCGAGCGGCTTCGCCTGATCTCTGTGTGAAGAGGAGACGCCAAAGCGAATCCCACCCAGTGTTCTTTTATTTCTCGTTCCGGCATAGCCCCTCCGTAGCATATCAGAAGAGTATGCGATGGCGGCGAGCGCTCTGCGGTAGCGCGGCGCTGCTGGCGTCGCGCGCGATGGCGCTGGGCCCGCTCGCGCTCAACGGGTGGCACGCTTGCAGCATCGACGTCGGTGATTCATCCGCCGAGGCTACCTCGAACGTCACGGTCGAGTGCGCGACCGTCGCGATGCCGCTCTGCCACGGCGACGTGTGCGGCGCCGACGCGAACCGCACGGTCGAGCTCTTCGTCAAGCGCATCCCTGCGAGCAGCGCCACGAGCACGCGCAACGTGTGGTTCATCCCGGATCACCCGCTCGCGATGTCCACAGAAGACGGTGCGTATCTTCTTCCCTTAGCTGCGCTTAATCCTCCTCATCTAACGCCGACTTGGGTTTCCGCACACACAGCCGAGCGACAAATGCTGCGGCTCCACCAAGATCTGCTCGGCGACGTCAACGTGTACCTGATGGACCAGCGCGGCACCGGGCGCGGCACGCGCTTCGACTGCGAGGCCTCGCAGGCTACCTCCGCGAGCAGCCCTCAGGGCGTGCTCGTCGCGCCCAGCGAGGTCGCGGGCTGCGCCGACGCGCTCCGCTCGACGTTCGGCGACAGCTTCGCGGCGGCATTTTCGCTCACAAGCGCCGCGCGTGACGTCGTGACGTTCATCTCGACGTTCCAGGCGCAGACCAAAGTGTATCTCTACGGCGTTGGCTTTGGCACACTGCTCGTGGAGCGCGCGATGCACTTTCCCAGCGAAGAGATCGTCGGCTTCGTCTTCGACAGCACCGCCACGACCTCGGGCGCGAAGAAGAAAGAGTTCCCGTACCGCTCGCGCGCCGACAAAGACTTTGGCGCCGTCTTCAAGGCGTTCCTCGCGGTTTGTGACGAGGACGCGGCCTGCGCGCAGCGATTCGACGGTGAGTCACTCGAGCAAGTCGTTCAGAGCGCGCTGGACGAGGTCGACACACCGAACACGACATGTGCGTCCGTCGCCAAGGCGCTTCGAGAAGCCACCGACGAGCCAGCGTCCTATCACCTGCGGCGGATACTCGCAGCCATGCTCCAGCACCTTGCGCTTCGCCCGTTCATCCCTGTGGTGGTATATCGCCTGCGTCGCTGCGACGCCAGCGACGTCGACGTGCTCACGGAATTCATCTCCAAGCTCCAAACATTCGTCGACACGCAGCTCGAGCGGTTCACGAGCGCTGCCGGGGCCGGCGCCGCGCTGCTCGTGTACGATCTGATCGTGTTCTCCGAGATGTGGGAGGAGCCGCCGCCAAGCGAGGGAGAGCTGCTCGCGCGGTTCACCAAGACGCTTGCGAGCCGCGGAACCGCGTATGGCGAGCTCGAGCGGTACTGCGCGTTCACGCAGGACGCGACCACGGCGTGCAGCGGCTTCGGCTTCTCGACTGAGAAGGGCGCCGCCGCCACCCCTGCGCTACGGTACGCACGCGACGCGCACTGGAACGAACCGTCAACGATCAAGGAGCAGGCGTCCGTGCTGTTCCTGGCGAGCCGCTTCGACGGCCACGCGCCGCTCGCGTACGCGCAGACGCTGTTCGCGGCGCTCGAGGGCGACGACCGCAGCAAGCAGTTGCTCGTGTTCGACGTGGCCGCGCACAACGTGCTCGAGCAGGACGCGCCGGCGCTGGCGTCGAGTGGGGAGGCGGCGGCGCGGTCGCTCCAGGAGGGTACAGCGCTGTCCTGCTCGCGCAGCGTGCTAGCGTCGTTCGTCGACAACGACGGCGACCTGCGCGCGCTCGACGCGTCCTGCGTGGCGCAGCTGCCCGCGGCGAACGCGAGTCTCACGGTCTCCGAAGCGCTGAGCATGCAACTCCTGGGCGTGACCAACGCGTTCGACGGCGTCTTGCCAGTGGACAGTGCCAGCGCCAGCGACGACGGAAGCAGCAGCAGCAGCGATGCCGTGATGACGCCGAGCCCGGTGGCGTCGGTGAACAATAGCAGCGGCGCCGACGCGTCCGCCTCGAGCGATAGGAAGCTCGAGGCCTCTCGGAATCGGTACCGCGCGGCGTTCATCGCGCTGCTCGTGGTGGCGCTGGCGCTGCTCGTGGTGGTCGTGCTGCTGCTTTATCGCGCGCGCAAGAAGCAACAGCTTGAGGCTGAGGAGCTGCAGCTGCGCAAGATGCGCGGCGAAGAGGAAGACGATATGGAGTTTTTGCGGGACCTGTACAACCCGTCGCCGACCGAGTGGTTCAACTACCGCTCGAACCGCATCCACCTGTAGCGATAGCATAGAGACACATACCACTAAAGTACCAGTACCATTAGTAAGAAGAGGAGCAAGAGCCCTCGTTCCATTAGGTTTCACATGGGTCTCACTACCGCAAAGGAAGCACGAGCGGGTCGCAAAAGTCCGGGTGCGCCGGCGGCAGCAGCAAGTCCCGGCACAGTGCGCGCGCGAACGCGCATCGGTTGGGGAACACGGCGCCTGCGGCCGTGCACACGGGCTCATACACGCGCGGCGCTGGACACGCGAACGCGCAGTGGTCCACGGTCTCCGATGTTTCAACTGCGTCCGCCTCCGGAGCGCCTTCGCATCGCCCGAGCCGCGCAAACTGGACGCGCGCGTCGGCGCCGCGTGCCGCGGCGAACGCGCACACGTTCCCGTACGTGACGCCGTCGGTTGCGCAGATCGTAAAGCCCTCGCCGGGGCACTCGCTGATATCGTCCGACTCCGGAACGTACTCGAGCGGTTCGGTCTGGTCCGGGCTGCCTCCAACTTCTAGGTCTTCATCGAGTTCCTGGGGCATGAAGAGCGGCATGTCGTCCCCGGCCGAGAGCGGTGACGCACCGCCCGGCGGGCCGCCGAGGCACGGGCCGTCGTAGGACGCCGAGGGCTCCTCCGGGTCGCCGCTCAGGCACTGCGCGCGCCGCAGCTCGCAGTCGTTGTCGTACGTGCGGTAGTCAGAGCCGCATAGCGGGCTGTACGGCGCGGCGCCGCAGTTGATGGCCGAGCAGTCCATAGTGCGACCACACAACCCGCGCGACACGAGGCGCAGCTCGGACTTGGCGCCGTCGCACCGCGCGCGCAGCAGCTCGCAGGGCGAGTTGTACGTCTTCCCGTCCGAGCCGCAGACCTTGTCGACCACCATGGGACACGCGACGGGGCAGCACTCGCCCGGTGCCACAATCTCGAGCAAGGGCGTCTGGCACTGTGCGGCGCGGAAGTGGCACTCGCTCAAGTGCGTCGTGTCACGGCTGTCGCACACGGGCACGTAGGGGCCCCGACACGGCGGCAGCGCGGCGCAGTCCGTCTCAGCGCGCGCGAACGACGCAGCAGCCGCCGTCGCAAACACGAGCAGCGCGTTGGGGAGCCGCATGATTCCGATTTGATTCTGGGTATCGACAGGGCTCATGCTCGTCAGTGATCTTTAGTTGGGCGTCACTGAGGCTTCGCGGATCCAGGATCAGACCGCGAGGAACGAGATGATTGCGACATACGTATCTGTCTTGGCGGCGTATTTTCGGACGCAGGCACTTGAACTTGAAGTGTTTGCCCCCATGAGTGAAGGTGCCGCTTGGGAACGTGTCAGCGTCATGCCAGAGTGTGTGCGTCGCCTCGTCCGCGAACTGGACACGGAACAATTGGGAGCGCAGGCTAAGATTAGAGGCGAACAAACCGACCTATGGACGCCAAGGCCGTTGCTCGGCTTGTGCCGCTGCGTGTAACGATCCGTAAACGCTCGCTGCGTGGCCGATTCTTCTCCGGCAACGGCTCCTCCAACGCGCACGTTCTCTACGCACACGAATCGACCCCAGAAACGCGGTACTTGGCGGTCGAGCTCTCATCATAACCTTCGCCTCCGTGCACCTACAACAACATGAAGCGCATCACGCGTCCGCTCGTCTTCCTCGTCTGTGTGTTGATTCACGTCGTGTCTAGTGGCGATGGTGGTCCCGCGACCGCTTCTGCCCCCGAGGCCGCCGCCGATCCCGTGACGTGCGTGGTCCACTGCCGCACCGAGAGCGAGTACGTGCGGTCCGTATGCGGCTCGGACGGCGTCACGTACGGCTCCCAGTGCCTCCTGCGCGCGATGCAGTGCCGCAACCCGACGATCACCAAGTCCCACGACGGCAAGTGCGACGAGCCGGCCGCGGACGCCACGCTCACAGTGCCGCCAGAGATCCTGGACGACCCGTCCCACGCGACGCTCGAGCCGCCGACACCCAACCCGTGCCTGCGCAACTGCACCGCGGCGCCGACCGCCGAGCTGTGCGCCAGCAACAACGTGACGTATCTGAACGCGTGCCACTTGGACAGCGCGCGCTGCGACGACGCGACGCTGCGCGTGCGCCACCGCGGCCCGTGCGTCGTGCGGCTGCCCACGCGGCCGACGTTCTGCGACGGCGACGCGACCACGTGCTCGCGCGAGCAGCACCGCCGCGCGCCGACCTGCGGCTCCGACGGGGTCACCTACGCGACGCCCTGCGACTTCAAGATCGCGTTCTGCCGCAGCCACGCCAAGCTGTCGGTCGCGCACGACGGCCCGTGCCGACCGGCATAATGTAAGACGCATCGAGACAATAAATTCACGTCAGCACTATGGAGATCCATTTGGCTTGTCAAACGAAGAGATTCGGACTTGTCCTTCCAGGGAAGCATCGCCCAGCGTGGAGCGCTGGGAAGGAACGGTGGCGTACCGTCCGCTAACACGCGTCGTGCTTGGCGATCCAGAGTCGGCCTGGCGCGTACTTGCAGCGCTGGGCGTTGCGGAACGTGCACTTGTTGGCGTACGTGACGCCGTCCGAGCCGCACAGCGGAATGAACTCGCGCGTGCAGGGCGTCTCGCAGCGCTCGTCGTCGTCGACCGCAACGGTCTCCTCGGAGGCGCCGTGGGCACACACGCCCATGCCGACCACACGCAGCGTCGCGTCCTCGCAGCGCGCGACTTGGAAAGCGCAGTCGTTCGCGTAGGTGAGACCGTCCGACGCGCAGCGCGGGGCGATCTCCTCCGCGTCGCAGCGCTGCGTCTGCCCGCAGGCGCGGAGCGACAGCGCTGACGCGGCGCTGACAAGCAGAGCGGCCACCCACACCAAGCGCATCCTGTGGGGTCGAAGTCAAAGTGGCGTCCGCGATCTTTTTGCTGGCAAATGTGATGCGGATCGTTCGACGAAACGCGACCAGTGGGAGACAAATGTTTGAATATCTAATTATAGAGGTTACTAACCATAGATGCGCCATTACTGTAGCTGTTCGTTTCCCACTGTTGATTCAATATGGGAGGTTTAGTCAGGGGCATTCGCCCTTGGCGCGCACCACGAGCTCCGGGTGCTCGCACCACGCGCGCCGGAGCATGCACGTGTTGCTGTAGGTCTTGCCGTCGGAGCCGCACACGGGGTCGTACTCCATCGTGCAGAAGATGTGGCACCAGCGGCTGTCCGCCGCGATGGCGCGTCGCGCGTCGACGCAGGCGAACGCGACGACGAGCGCGCTGAGGAACGCGACTCGCTTCATCCTGGACAGTCGGATTGTATGGGAGGGCGACAGGCTCTTGATGTTGGGCGACAGGGTGCCACAAGGGAGAAAAGAGAAGAAGAAGAAGAGAAGAAAAGGGAGAAATAGAGATTAGCAGGGTACACACACGACGGGGCCTCATGCAGCCCGATCGGCGATTCGCGTAGTTCTAGCTACTGGCGCGGCTCCACGGGCTCGCGGTACTGCTGGCGCATCGACCGGATGTACAGCACGAGCGCGAGCGACAATGACAGTGCCACAATCAAAAAGTCGTCTGACACGACGATTTGCCGCCAGTTGGCCAGGAGCGGGTCAACGTCCATGGGTGTCGCGAGCCAGTTCTCGAGCCGTACGAGCTGGTTGATGATCCAAAAATCTTCGGGTTCAGTCGCAGCGGCTGCCTTCTCCCTCATCGGCGCCTTTGGAGCGGGAGATGGCGGCGCTTGTGTGGCCGGAGTGGTCGGCTCGACGTTGCCGACCAGCACGTCCCACCATCGGCGCCAGCTTTCCATCCACATGTGCACCTTGAGCTTCCACAACGCGAGCGTAACGGGCACGCGCGCGTCATTGTGCGACTCGATCGCCTTGTCAAAGTACCGCTTCGCGAGATGGAAGTCCTGCTGGACGCCGACACCGTGCTCGTACATGAGACCGAGGTTGAACATCGCTTGCGCATTGGACTTCTTGCTTGCCAGCGCGTAGTGGGCGCTCGCCTTCGTGAAATCAACATCATGACCACCCTTGCCGTAGTAGTAAAAGTCGCCAATCTTGAGGTTGGCGTCGATGTTGCCCTGCAGCGCAGCGAGCTTGTACAGCTGGATCGCACCGTTCGTGGCCTCATTATCCGAGAGCGACGACGTGGACATGCTCGGCACAAACATCGGTGACAAGAAGCCAAAGTCCAGAAGGTACGCGGCGTTGTGCTGCGCGACTTCGTAGCCTTGCTGCGCCATCACCGCGTACTTCATGAATGCGGCCTCGTAATCTTGGTTTTTGAAGTCCTTGAACGCGCGCGACAGCATACGGTCCCACTCACCACGTTCCGCGACCAGCTTGAACGAATCCACGGCGTTCTTGCAGGAGCGGGACGTGCCAATCCCATGGAGGCTCATGTGTGCGAGCTTGTGGCTAGACAGCGTGTGGCCCTGGTGGGCAGCGACCTGGAAGTAGCCGTGTGCGACCTCGTACTCTGGATCCACGGCCTTAACTGAGCCAGCGCCTTGCATGTGAAGCACGCCAAGGTTGTAGAATGCTTCCATGTTGCCTTGCTTCGCCGCCGCCTTGAAAAGCGACAGCGCCTTTTCGTGGTTCCGCTTTGTGCCCTTGCCGTGCAGGTACATGTACGCAAGCTCGTTGTGGGCAGACGTCGAGCCTTCCTTCACGGCCTCTTCCAAAAAGTCAAACGCCGTGTCGTTGCTCTGCTCGACGCCAATGCCGTAGTTGTACAGGTGGCCGAGGTGGTAGGCGCTGCCGGTCGCACCGAGATCGTAGGCGCGCTCAAAGAGCTTCGCGGCCTTGACTACGTCCTGCTGGAGCCCTCGCGCGCCGTAGTAGTACAGTGTCGCGAGGTTCATCGTCGCCTCCGGGTCGCCCTTGTCGGCCGAGAACTGGTAGTAGTCCACGATCGCCGCGTCGCTCGGCACGTTCTTCTTGTGCTGCGTCTCGTGGACCGTCTTGAGCCGGCGGTGCGGCAGGTCGTGGATCGCCGGCTTCTTCATGTCGGCGTCGCGCAGCGCCATGGCCTTGTTCGCCGCGACCTCGTAGTAGCGCACGGCGCTCTCGCAGTTCTTGGGCGCGTCCACGCCCAGCAAGTGGCGGTGGCCCATGGCCAGGATCGCGCCCATGTTCTGGCCCACGGCGGCAAAGTAGTACTGCGTCATGGCCTGCACCTCGTCCTTGGGGAAGCCCCAGAAGCCGTAGCTGTACGCGACGCCCAAGTGGAACTGCGCGTGCGCGTCGCCGAGGTCCGCGGCCTTGGCGTAAAAGCCCAGCGCGAGCGTGCCGTTCACCGAGGCCGCGACCGTGTTGTTGCCGTAGAAGAAGATGTTGCCCAGCTCGACCAGCGCCTCGCGGCGCGTCGCGGGCGTCGACGCGCTGGACAAAGCGGCGTCCGTGAGCGGCAGCACGAGCGAGTACTCGGCCTGGATGCGCAGCAAGTCGTGCTCGAGCGTCGAGCCCGGGAGGATGATGTCTATCGCACATAGAAAACGCTGTGAGGCTCGGTAGAGGTCCGGAGAGCCCGCGTTTGAGACGTACCGTTGCGGTGCGTGTGCTGGAGCGAGCTGCCGGCCGCGAGCGCGCCGCAGAGCGCCGAGCAGGCGACGCCAAGCGCCGCGAGCCGCATCTTCAATGGATTTGCTGGTTAGACGCGCTGGAAGTTTGGTTCTAGCGCAGCGCTGGAGACGGGAAGACCACCGGCGGATAGCGCGGCGAGCGGTCTACAAGGTGATGTTTGTTGCGTCTCGCGAACGCACGTGTAGCGGGGCAGCGAGGCGCTCGCGCGATGGGAGTGATGACGGCTGCTCCCCGGGTCGGTTCCGAAATTGCCGTTGTCGTTGCCGTGCTTGCTTCGCGGAGGACAGAACAGCGCGTTTCAAAACCTCGCGTCGTCGGCGGTCTTCATCCACAAAAAACCTCACGTTGCACAATAGTGACATTGATAACATATGGCCGTATATGCTTTATCAAAGGTAATAGGACCTATTGTGTTCTGGATATGGGTTTTGAAGCCATCACGCGTATTTGATATAAGAGGTAAAGCCGGATTCTGCCTGCTTCCGAGTCAGACACGTCATCGTCCGCAAACTGATCATCAGCCGAGTCTCGAGAGAAGCCAAATGAACATTATGGCGAGAGAGCACGAGCCGCAATCGGCTCGGATCTTTAGACGCCTTCGCCGGCCGTCCAGTACGGATACAGTCGCGGGATTCGTCCTGAAGTGGATCATGGCGCCTCATGGGATGTATCGCGAACCGGATCCACGCATTTTTAGACGCACCCGCCATCTCGGCGTTTCAGTCTCACTTAAACCTCTATAAACGTATATACGTAGCCACTCCGACCAGATCTGCATACACGTTGTGTCAGATCTGAGTCGTAATAGCATCCGTGTATTTTGAGCAGCTCACAGCTCACCCGAAAAATGACGTGAGATGGGATGGCAACCGGCGCGCTGTGTTACTCGCCACGGGACGTGACTAGACGAGACGGACACGGATGACGCCCACGCCTCGCGCCGCGCCACCGCGCGCGTCCATCGTGCCGGTCGCTCCCGTCCACCGGGCATTGTCGAACCGCGCCGTCACTTCGCGATCGACGGCGCCGCGCGTCTTCCACGTCGTCCTGGGACGCTGGGCGTTCTGCGCGTGCTGGTGGCTCGTCGTGGGTCTCCACGCGTTCCTCGGTGCGTTTACGCTCAGCGCAGCGGCGCTGCACTGGTACTTGCAGACGGAAATGGTCGCCATGGCCGTGAGTGCGCTGAACGTGCCTGCGGACACGCTCGAGATGACGGCGCGAGTGTTCTTCGCCGTCGGGCTGGTCCACTGCGTCGTGATCGTGCGCGTGCTCTACCACAGCTTCCACGCCCGTCAGCTCATTTTGCACGCCTCCAAGGTGGCGAAGAAATCGCGCACTGGGGACGGTCTCGCCGGTCGAACCTTCCAACTGTACAACGCCGTCTCGGTCGCCTGGGGAAGACTCTTCAGTCCAACGGGCTTTTTCGGCTTCAGTAACCCGCATTTTGAAATGCTATTCCTCTTCCGCGAAGGCTGGGAGATTTTGCTGCAGACGTACCAAGCGTACAAGCTCAGCGAGTCCGTGCCGCGCAAGTGGATCAACCAGCTCGCCGTGGCGGTGATCGTGCTCAACTGTGCCGGGTCGCCGCTCGTGCACCTCTTGTTTCGCAGACAAGAAGGCAGGCGACGCGTGCTGAATTTGCTCCAAGACGCGGTGCTTGACTTTTGCTGCTCGATTGTGATCCCGCTCAGTATCATCCTGCCGTACACCGGCTCTTTCAACCCCAGGACCAACACGTTTCCGGATAAACTGCTCATGGACGACCGCTGGTTCGTGAACGCCGTCGCGGAGACGCGCCAAGTGCTGGTGACTTCGTTCCCGGATTTTGTGTCGACCATGATACCACAGATCAGCCTGCTCGGATATCTCATGACCTTCAAGAACCTGTTGAGGAGACGATCCGCTGGTGTTCACGACCGCCAAGAGACACAGGTTGAGAAGTTACCGTCGGTCGAGAAGCAGCAGTCGACTCGTGCTCGGGGGCCCGTCTTCACGGCGACAGCAGACACGGTATCTAGACCGCCAGAAGGATCACGTCGTTTGAACTCGGAGCGGATGCACAGATGGGTCAGCTTCGTCACGCACGTGCTGTTCATAGTCTGGGGCTGCGGTGTGTTGGGTCTCCACTTGGACGCCTACCGCTACGAGGACGTTCACGTTCCTGGATGCCAACTCCATGTCAGCGCATGGCACTCAGCGCGCTACCCATGCTCGGTGATTCAACTCAACTGCCATGAAAACCAGATCGAAGGTTCCGACGACGATCTGACTCCGATCTTCGGCATGCTCGAGCGCTCATCGCTTCGCATCGCAGTGTTCACGCACTGTCCTCATCTGGTGGTGCCACCCATTATCACTGAGTTTGACCAACTCGTGGGGATCGAGCTCTTTAATTCCACGCTCGTCGACTGGCCCGAGCAGGCCGCCATTCGCGAGGCGACACAACCGCACATCGGATACATCTACTTTGTGCTGACCAACTGGACGTCGTTTCCCGCGGGACTCTTGCACGATCAGTTGCCCGCTCAGTTCACGCATCTATTTGTCGTCGCCAACAATGTGACCGAGCTGCCCGAAGCCGTCGGCAATTGGAGTTCACACGAGTGGATCGCCATCATCTTTGAGCGAGTGCCTCTGCTCACGACGATCCCCGATTCATTTTGCAGCCTGGAGACGTCGGCGTTGTGGTTCGCTGGCAGTGGCCTCACTAGTCTCCCGCGGGAATGTATGATGCACGACAGTCTCGTCGAATTAGGGATCTCAGGCAGTGCTCTACGCAGTCTCCCAGACGTCGTGGGTCGCAATCTTCTCCTTCTCAACGCTGAAGACGCCAAACTGGCCGAGCTACCAGATTGGTTCGACGACTGGTATCAGAGCGCCCCGCCGAAAATCGCCGCCTTCCACGGAAGCGCGGTGTGCGATACACCGACACTCCACCAGGGGATGCCGCTGTGGGACAAGACATGCAGGGACGAGCAGCCATTCGCCAAAGCCGCCTACCCAATGGACCTTATGATCAGCTTGCGGCCGTTTGATTCTCCTCAAGACTACAAATCCCTTGTATCATAATTTGAACATACGACATTGCCCGTCGGTCGGTGCCTAAAACCTCTCAAGTCTCCACTACGTTACAACGGGTACCGTTGCGTGCCCGGACTGAGTATCGGAAGTCCGTATCGCGACTGCAGATCCCTCTCACAAATACGCCAGCGTGTGACAAGACTGGCGTTGAGTAGTTCGCACACGGGACTGGTGCGGACGGTGTGTCGGTGTCCGTCACATCGACATAACGTGGCACGAGGAAGCTCCGTCCCCTCGGGCGAACACTGCTAACGCCCCGCAACACCCTCCTTTGTCTTTCGGGCCGCGCTTGTTCCAGTTTTGTCTCCCAGTGCGTCCTATTTGTAGTTGCCGCTCCTCTGGACCGCTGCCCCCCCCACACACCCAAACACTCGTTTCGGGCCTCCGTGGAATGGCGGCTCCGCCTGCCACAGGCGCGTTCCCTCTCGCCGAGTTCATTCGGCCGCGCCCGACGACGTACCCGGTCTCGATGCACAGCCCGCCGACCGCCGTCGTGCCGTTCGACGACCGCGACGACCACGACGGCGCTCCGCCGCCGCCGTCGCGGTCGCCCTCAGGACCAGCGCTCTGCGTCGCGTCGGCGTCGCCATCCCAAGCGCCTTCGGTTTTCCACGTGTACCTCTCGCGGTGGTACTTCTGCGCGTGCTGGTGGCTCGTCGTGGTCTGCCACGCCTTCCTCGGAAGCTTTGCGTTCGGCGCGACGGCGCTCCACCGGTACTTGCAGGACGAGGAGGTCGCGGACTCGGTCGCCGCGCTCCACGCGACCAAGCCGACGCTACGCATGACCGCGCGCGTGTTCTTCCTCGTCGGCTTTGCGCATGCCGTCGCGATCGCGCGGCTCGTGTACTTCAGCGCGCGCGCGCGCGAGCTCGTGCTCCACTCGCCGCCCACGACACCGCCGTCGTCGCATCCGTTCCAGCCGCTCCAGCCCAAGATGGCGCTGCTGCAGTGCCTGCTCCGCGCGTACGACGCCGTCGCGGACGCGTGGGAGCAGCTCTTCAGCCCGACGGGGCTCTTCGGCTTCAGCGGCGCGTACTTTGAGGCGGCATTCACGGGCCGCGAGGCCTGGGAGATCCTCATGCAGACGTACCAGGCGTACAAGCTGAGCCAGTCGGTGCCCCGCCAGTGGCTCAACCAGCTCGCGGTCGCGGCGATCGTGCTCAACTGCGTCTCGTCGCCGCTCGCCCACTGGCGGTTCCGCCACGACGAGGGGCTGCGGCGCCTGGCCAACCTCGCGCTGGACGCGCTGCTGGACGGCTGCTGCTCGGTCGTGATCCCGCTCTGCGTGATCCTGCCGTACGCGGGCGTGTACGACACGGAGAGCAAGCGGATCCCGACCAGGCTGCTGCTGGACGACGTCTGGTTCGTGGACGCCATCTCCGAGATGCGCCAGGTGCTCGTGACCTCGCTGCCGGACTTTGTGTCCACCGTCGTGCCGCAGCTCAGCCTGCTCGGATACCTCATGACGTTCAAGAGCATTCTGCGGCGCCGCTCCGCGAGCGTCCGGGACCAGCCCACGTTCGTGTTCCCGCTGGCCAAGCGGGACGCGATCCGCGCGTCCGTGGCACCGCTCTCGCTGGGCCCGACGCTCCCGCCGCCGAGCAGAAAGACCGTGATCCACCGCGTGGCCGCGCACAACGCCGCAGCACGGCGGTGCGTGTCCGAGCGGCTGCAGCGCGACCCGGGCGTGGTGCGCCACTGGCTCAGCGCGTTCGTGCACGTGCTGTTCGTCGCGTGGGGCGTGGTCGTGCTCGCGCTCCACCTCGAGGCGCTCCAGAACACGGACCGGCGGCTGCCCGGGTGCCAGCTCCACGTGAGCGCCTGGCACTCGGACGGCTTCCCGTGCTCGGTGATGCAGCTCAACTGCCACGCGGACGGGATCGAAGGCTCGCGCGAGGAGATCACGGCGCTGCTGGCGCCGCTCGCGCGCTCGTCGCTCCAGGTGCTCATCTTCTCGCACTGCCCGGCGCTCCACGTGGCGCCCATGGTGACCGAGTTCGACCAGCTCGCGGGCATCGAGCTCTTCAACTGCTCGCTCGTCGACTGGCCCATGGAGGCCGCGGTCCGCGAGGCGCGGCAGCCCAAGGTCGGGTACGTCTACTTCATCCTGTCCAACTGGACGTCCTTCCCGGCGGGGCTACTCCACAACGAGCTCCCCGGGCAGCTCAAGCACCTCTCGGTCATCGGCAACAACCTCACGGAGCTGCCCGACGAGATCGACCTCTGGGACTCGCAGGACTGGATCTCGTTCAACTTTGACCGCGTGCCCAACCTGCGCGCGCTGCCCATGTCGCTCTGCCGGCTCCGCATCCTGTCGCTCTGGTTCGCCAACTCGGGGCTCACGGCGTTCCCGCGCGAGTGCATGGAGACCACGCAAGTCGTGGAGCTCGCGCTCTCGGGCAGCCCGCTGCTGGAGCTGCCCGACGTCGTCGGCACCAACCTGCGTACGCTGCTGCTCGAGTACACGAACGTGTCGCAGGTGCCCGCGTGGTTCTCCGCGTGGGACCGGCCAGCCAAGGAGGTGTATCTCTACGGGAGCCCGCTATGTGAAACGCCAGAGCTTCGCCGTGATGCAGCCCGGTGGACCGAGATCTGTGGAGAAGACGTTGGCACCACCGGCGGGCAGTACCTGTGGCCCATCATGCTGCCGCTGCGGCCGTACGACGTGGACCACGACGACGAAACGGCCCGGTTTCTTCAGTAGAAGGGCTCATAAGACTGTCCGCCTTGGCCAGGAACACGTGTGGACAGGATCGAACCTGTTGGGAATGAAAGCCTCACGTTTCCTAAAATACAAAGCGAGGAAGACAAAAAGCCGCGTTCGTATTCATAGCCGTCGTCGTCACTGCTTCCCACCGCGAGCGGATTACAAGCAAACACTCGAAGACGCGCTCAAGGCACCAGAGCGATCACCGTCGCCCCCATGCGGCTTGTCTGGGCGGCGCGCGCGTGGCTCGTGGTCGCGAACGCCACGGGGCTCGCCTACGTCGCGGGCATCATCGCGCTCCACCGGCGGTTCCTCACCGACACGGCACTCCAGATCGGGCTCAGCCAGCTCGGCGCCAACACGCACTACTTCTTCCAGCCCGTCGTGGGCTGGGGCAGCCTAGTGTTGGCCATCCACTTACTACTCCTCGCGCACTGGCTGCTGCCGATACAACGCCTCTTCACCGGCGTTGTGTCGCGTATCCGTCGGCCACGAGCGACGCGGATCGAGCCGACGGTCGTGAGCGTCGTGCCGGAGTCGCTCCGCACCGCAAGCGGCCGGCTAATGACCAAAACGACGCTCGCGCTGAGCGCGTGGACGCGCCACGGCGCCGAGATCACGCGGCTCTTCATGCTCTGGGAGGTGGTGCTGCAGACGTTCCAGGCGCACAAGCTGAGCTACCTGGTCGTGAGCGCGTGGATCAACCGGCTCCTGGCGTTGGTAGTCGTCACCAACTGCTGGTTCTCGCCGCTGCTCCACTACGCCATGGGCAACCGCCCCAAGGCCCACGTCCGGCTCGGGCGGCTGGTAATCGACTCGGCGCTCGACGTCGCGTACAACATTGCGATCCCCGTGGCGATTCTCTACCCGTACTACCGCGATTTCGAGGGCTCGGTGAGCCTCTACCCGGTCGTGTTCTACTACGACGACACGTGGTACGTCAACGCCGTGTCGGAGCTGCGGCAGGTGTTCGTGACCTCGTGGCCCGACTTTATCTCCAAGGGCAGCGGCGGCCTCTCGCTCGTGTATCGCTTCTGGAAGCTGGGAAACGCCATCGACACGGCGCAGCGCAACGGGTCTCAAGGCCCGCCGGCTAGCGACCGTGGCGTCAGCATTGTCGAGGCCACGGGCTGGTACCGCAGCCGCTGCGCGCGGTTCTTGGACGTGGTGCTCGTGGCCTGGGGCGCCGGCGTCTTGGCGCTCCACGTGACCTCGTCGGTCACGTCGCTGCGGTTCCACGACCCGGACTGTCTGCTGGAGATGCGGCCATGGGGCTCGCTCTCGTACTCGTGCGCCAGCCTCGAGATCAGCTGCAGCAAGCGCGGATTCCACGGAGACCTTGAGGCCATGGAGCGGATCCTGAACACAGTTGATCCACTGGCTGTCCAGAACCTCATCCTGTCCAACTGCGAGCAGCTCGAGGTGCCGCGCGCGATCCAGAAGCTCCAGTACCTCTCTATGCTCAAGATCTACAACTCGACGATCGCGTCCTGGGACGCTGAGGCGGCGTTCCGAGAAGCCTTCCATCCGCAGATGCAAGTGATATATCTCGCGCGCGTCAACATGAGCGAGCTACCCGAGGGTTTACTCGCGCCGGACTTTCCGGGGTCTGTGTGGGACATTGAATTCTGCATCACGAACCTCTCAACGTTCCCGTCGGCGACCACGAGCGCCTGGGCCAACGTGGGGATCGTCGCGCACGAGGGCAACCCAGAGCTCACCGAGTTCCCCGAGGCTCTGGCCGCGCTGTCGGACGCGTTCGCCCTCAACGTCGGCATGAACAGCATCGCGTCGATCCCTGACGGTCTCTTTACGGATCACCAGCTGCTGGGCGTCGGCATGAACGGCAATCCAATTGCAACACTGCCTGAGACTATCGGTAGCGTCGACCAGCTCAAGTTTCTCAACTTTGTCAACACCCAGATCCGCGAGATCCCGCTCACGTGGATGGAGCTCCAGGCGCCAGCGTCGTCTGCCGGCGCGTCTGCGACGTTGTTCGCGGCTGGCACACCGCTGTGTCGATCTATTAGCGCGCAGGAAGAAGTCAGAAAGCCCGTGTGGCTCGGGATCAATTGCGACATGCCTCCCAGTGGGCTGTACTCGTACCCGATCCAAGAAGAAGACGAGTGGCGGCGCATGAACCAGTAGCGCGTATTGATGGAAACAATGATAGCGAACCGTAATTTATATCTCACGTTGGCGTCTAGGAAGTCTACAATGGGTACTTTGTGGCGGAGACATTATAGGCGAGGACGCCACGTCTCGTGAGCAAGTTGTCGGGACATAAACGGGAGCCGCGACTGGCGGAGCCGCCATCTCGGCATGCGGGGCTGTCCTGGAACGACGCCCTGGCACGGACGCCGGGAGGCTTTGGCGCTTCCAGCCAGGCATTGACCCACGCTGGGACGACGGCCACCTCCGTGTCTTCCACAAACAGCTCGGAGAGATGAGCCGTGCTACTGATTGTGGCGGGCAGCCGCGTGAGCGGATTCCCAGAAAGCCAGAGGCGTTCTAACTTGGCACCGCTGTTCAGCAATGCATCCGGCAGCTCGTCAAGCTGGTTACTTGCGAGCCAGAGCATCCGCCAGTGAACGCGACTGAGTGACGTCGGGAGTCGTCTCACCGAGGAGCCTTCGAGCCCAAACACGTCAACCGCGGTGCTGGCCCAGACGTCGCCGAGCTCCTCGGGCAACTCCGAGAGGTTGCAGTGGAAGAACCCGACGTTGTTGAGCGCGAACGGGAGATCGCGACGCAACAGCACAGCCGGGAACGAGGCCAGGCGGCTGTTGCGAAACTTGATGGCCATGGCCATCGGGTGGGTCGCCTGCGTGATCGCCGCCGCCATGGGCCACTCGACGAGCGTGCTGTTGTGGACATCCATGAGGTAGATGCCGCTGAATTCCGAGATCAGATGAGGGATCTCGAGCGCAGGGCAATGCGCGATCGTGACGTGGGCCAGCACCTGTCTGTGTAGCCCGTTTAGCTTCTCGTGAAGCTCCGAGGCGGAGCCGACCATCTGCTGGCGATAGCAGTTGAGGAGCAACACCGAGCAGGCCACGTGGGTCGTCAGCCACGGCCGGACGACACGCAGACAGCCTTCGACCGTAGTCTGGCTCGGTATTTGAGCATCGAGATGGATGCCCAGGACGACGCAGCCCCACGCGCTCATGCCTACGATCAAGCTACCCGTCAGGCGGCTGATGTTCGGCGCCGCACGGATCGCGGCGTCTGAAACGGCGGGCGCTGGGGTCATTGCGATTTTCTCCGTGTACGTCGGCCCGTCAGAAGTCCGTGCGAGCCGTTTGACGACCGAAAGGCAGTTGTAGATCCCCGCGTGCGGGAGCAGCGAGGCGAACAGATCGAGGTACGAGGTTACGAGCACTTGGCGCGCCTCGGCGACGGCGTTGACGAGCCACACGTCGTCGTCGAGCAGCGAGTGCGGGAACGTGCCGTTGGCCCAGTCGTACGACACGACGTAGGGTACCATCACGCAAACCGGCAAGATCACGCCGAACACGAAGTCCAGGTACATGTCGGCGACGAGATGGAGCCCGCGACGCACTGGGACGCTGAGGTGCGCGCCCACGATCCGCACGAGCAGCGTCGACCAGCAGTTGAGCACGACGGACGCGACGGCGAAGTGGTTGACCCACTGCGTCGCGACGAACTGGCTCAGCGTGTACGCCTGGTACGTCTGCGTGACGGTTTCGACGAGTTCTCGCACGACCAAGGCGGAGCCAAAGAAGGGCCCGTTGATGCCGATGTACCCGTCCGTACCGAAGTAAATCGCCCAGGTCTGGCGGGCGTGGCGTAACGCGCTGCCACCGCGACCCACGACGCGTTGGGGGCGCTCGGTTTCCACTCGTTGCAATGTGAGTCGCTGCGCTTGCAGTGAGTGTGCGATCAGACGAGCGGCGCCTCGAAAGTGCGCGAGCGCGACGAGCACATAGCAGGCGCCGCTGAGGCCCTTGAGCGGGATGGAGATCCCGAGCGCGATGGTGGACGCGTGGACGATCGGGATGCTGAGCGCGAGGTGGCTAAGCCCGACGAACAGCACAAAGAGCGCGACGAAGATGTGGACTGCGAGCACGAGCCACCAGCAGAGTCGGTAGACGTGCGACGACACGAGCACCGTGGCGTGTCTGTCCAGGGTCGCGAGACGCGTGTCCGACCGCGCGAGCGGGGCAACGGACCCGAACGTCGCTACCATAGCCAATGTCACGGCTGCTCGCTTGTGTAGAACGATGGCACGGATAATGGGAAGCTGATGGAGAGCTATTCCTAGCCATGCGTCGATACTTCGCAAGCCAGCTTTTCTTAGTGGAGTGGATCGATGCCGCGCCATCGCTCACCGCTGACCGCGATTAAAACGGCGAAGCGGTACCAACGCGCGAGACGGTCCGCCTTCGTTGTCCCCACACTGCACTACTTGATGGTTTGTGCGCGAGTGCAGACGTTCGTGGGGTTCCACTCGGATGTCCTAGGACGGATAGGTATACGGAACTGGGTAACTTCCCAATCGGGTTCCCGGAGAGCCAGAGTGCCCTGAGAGACGAGTTGGCGAGCAGCTTGTCAGGCAGTTCGTCAAACAGACTACTGGAAAACCACAGCATCTCCCAACGGATTCTCCCGAGCGAGGGCGGCAGGCGAAGTACGCGCGTTCGCTCCAGCGCGAGCAGCGAGATCCCGGTGCTCGCCCACACGTCGCCAATGTCCTCGGGCAGCTTCGCGAGCGTGCAGTTGTAGAAGCCGACCCACGACAAGCTCTTGGGGAGGTGCTCGTGGAGCAGCGCCGGCGGCACAGCACGCACGTCGCTGTTGCCGATCGTCACGATCATGAGCTTCGGGTGCGCGGCTTGCGAGATGCCGGCGCTCACGGGCCAGTCCACGAGCGTGCTGTTGAAGATCTCGACCGAGTACATCGCCGGAAACTGCGTGAACGTATCGGACACCGTGAGCGCGGGGCAGTGCGCAAACACCACGCGCGTGAGCACGGGGCGGTGGAGCTGCGACAGCACCAAGTCTAGCTCGGCCGCCGAGCCGTTGAGGCCACGGCGGTAGCAGCTGATGTACGCAATCGAGCACGACACGTTGGACACGAACCACGGACGCGACCGCAGCGAGCAGCCTTCAAACTGGGTTTCGGAAGCCGCCTGCGCGCGCACGTGGAGACCCAGCACGACGGCGCCCCAAAGGACCATGCCCAGGGTTGCGAGTCGTACACCGCGGCTTTCCTTGACCTCAGCTAACGACGCCACGGAAGCGAAGGCTGGGTCGTTCGTGGGCACAATCGCTGCCATGTTGGCGGTTGGCGGTGCGGCGGCGGGCCGCGGGCGGCGTACGAGCTTCTTGAGCAGCGTGAGGCAGTGGAAGATGCCGTACTGCGGGAGCAGCGACGCGACGTAGTCGAGGTACGACGTGATGAGCACTTGGCGCGCCTCGGCGACGCTGTTTGCGACCCACACGTCGTCCACGAGCAGCTCCGGCGGGTACGCGCCCGTCGACCAGTCGAGTGCGAACGCGTACGGGAGCATCACGCACACGGGCAGCACGATGCCGAGCACAATGTCGAGGTACATGTCCACGATCACGTGGAAGAGCCGGCTCGCGGCGACCGTGCCGCGGTGTGCGAACACGACGCGCACAATCGCCGCGGACCAGCAGTTGAGCACGACCGAGGCGACTGCGAACTGGTTGATCCACGCGCGCGAGACCGCGTAGCTGAGCGCCTGCGCCTGGTACGTCTGCAGCACGATCTCCACGCACTCGCGGAACGCCATGGACCCGGCAAAGTACGCGCCGGTGATGCTCAAGTAGCCCTCGGGGCCGTAGACTTTGCGCCACAGCCCAACGATCCGCTGGATGTACCCAGGCCGCTTGGCCGTTTGTTTCCTGCGCTCGACGAGCTGCGAGGCGACCATCTCCTGTCGCCCGAGCACGAGTCGCCCAGTCTCGACAGATCGGTTGACCATCCGCACGAGCGCGCGGAAGTGGAACGCGGCAACGATCACGTAGCTGACGCCGCTCAGTCGCTTGAGCGGGATGGAGATATCAAGCGCGAGCGTTGCGGTGTGGACCGCCGGCAGGCTGAGTACGAAGTGGCTGAACCCGAAGAAGAGCACGAACACGCCGACGACCAAGTGGAGCACCAGCGCGAACCACCAGCAGAAGAGGTACACGGCCCGTGAGACCATGATGGTCGTGTTAGACCGCCGCGCGGGCGGCGTCGACCCGCTGGGCTGCGGCGCGATCGACGCGCGCGTCGGTCCCTTGGGCTGCTCCGGCAGCGCGGGTGATGCGGTCATCGCGAGGCCGAGGTGCCGACTCGGCTTCTCGACAAGCCGTGCAAGTGACTACGGCGTGGACAGGTGGACAGGTCAGCCAAAGGTAGACGCGACGACTGTCGTAGGCTGACGTTTATCAGGGCTTGGCGGGGACCCCAGTCCACACCTCGTCGTCCATTTTTGACCGCGACGGCGAGGCGCGTTTTGCGGCCGCCGTGGGCTATTTTCTCCCCTCGTGACCGCCACAAAGGAACCCAAACACCAAGTTGGCAATGCCCCCAACCGCTCCACTCTGCTCATCCGCTCGAGCAATTAACTAGTGCGTCTCGGCAAAGATCGGGGATGTGGCTCTTTCGGTTCGCCAGCGCGTGGATCTGCTTTGGCAACGTCGTCGGCTGCGCGTTCGTGCTCGCCACCGCAGCGCTGTACGCATACGTGTTCTCCGAGCCGCTCGTGAGCTTTATGGTGACAGCGTTAGAGGCAAACATCCTCCGATTCTTCCCGTCGACGATCCGGATCTGCTACGTGGTCGTCGCGGGCCATGCAATCCTCGCGGTCCGCACCACTCGCAACTTTGCGTGGCAGTGGTTTCGCGCCAAGCGCAGAATCGCAATCCAGCCGTCTCGGCGCCCGACTATCACAGCAGACAAGCGAGGCCCCGCCTCGTCCAGTATCCTGTTAGCGCGGCAGCCGTCCACAACGACCGCCGACACGATCCAGATCAACCCGATCGTCTTCCGGATACGCGCGCGAATCCGTGCACACATCTCGCGGCTCTGGGAGCCCTGGACGCGCTACGGTCCGGAGATCACGCGCCTGTTCATGATCTGGGAGGTCGCGAACCAGACGTACCAGGCCAACAAGATCTCCAAGCTCGTCGCGAGCGTCTGGATCAACCGGCTCGTCTCGCTCGTCATCGTCATGAACTGCTGGTTCTCGCCCGTGCTCCACTACCTCATGAGCGGCCGCCGCAAGCTCCACGTTCGGCTGGCACGGTTACTCGTGGACTCGTGCCTCGATTTTGTGTACAGTATCGGCATCCCACTGGTGATCTTCTACCCGTACTTCCGCGACTTTAGCGACAACGTGTCGGTGTTCCCGCCCCTGCTCTACTACACGGACACCTGGTACGTGAACGCCATCTCAGAGCTGCGTCAGGTGTTCGTCACGTCCTGGGTGGATCTGGTCTCGAAGACCACGGGCTCACTGGCGCTGCTTCACCGTTTATACGTCGTGGAGAATGTGCTTCGCGATGCGCAGGATCCGCGTGTTGACTCGCGCCGAGAGACCACGACCAGGCAGCAATCGCAAAGCGCCGCTGCTGCAGCCACGCGGCGTATCACGCAACGATGGAGAAGCCGATTGACCAAGTTCCTTGATGTGGTGCTGCTGCTCTGGGGACTGGTGGTTCTGAGTCTCCACGCCCACTCAACATTTGTCGCGATGCGAGGCGACCAAATCGGATGCTTTCTGGAAATGCGGCCGTGGGGAGCGTCCTCATACTCGTGCGGCGTATTAGAAATCAGCTGCGTTGAGCGCCAGACGACGGGGAAGTTCCCAGCTATCGTCGACGCGCTTGACAACGTGGACCCGTCGATGCTCCAGGTCTTGATCCTCTCGCACTGCGAGCAGCTCGAGGTGCCGCCGATGCTGCAACAGTACTCGGCGCTGTCGATGATCAAAGTGTACAACTCGACCATCACCGCGTGGGACGCGCCGGCGGCGCTACGAGATGCAACTCACCCGTCACTCCAAGTTCTGTACTTTGCACGCGTGAACATGAGCGAAATCCCAGCCGGGCTGCTCGCGATAGATTTTCCGGCACGCGTATGGGACGTCGAGTTCTGCATCACCAACATTACAACGTTCCCGACGGCGATCGTCCCGGCCTGGAAGGACGTCGCTTACATCGTGGTCGAAGCGAATGGACTGGCCGAGGTCCCCGATGCGATCCTGCGCTTGCCGACCATGGCGTACTTGCAGCTCGGTATGAACCAGATCCCGTCGCTGCCGCCCTGGGCGTTCGCGGACCACGAATTTGTAAACATCTACTTGGATGGAAACCCGCTCGAGGAACTGCCTCCAACCATCAAGACGCTCAGACTGCTGCGGAAGCTGAGCGTGCGCCAGACCAACATCAGTCGCCTGCCGTCGAGCTGGCTGACCGCCGAGGCGCCGTTCATGGGGCGACGCATCATGGTCGAAGCCGAGGGGTCCCCACTCTGTAAGGACGGGGACCGAGACATCGGGCCGTTCAGGATCAGCTGCCACTCGGAGGACGCGCCGCTGATCACGTACCCGATCGCCGAAGAGGACGCGTGGCGAGCTGCTGGGGCAGCGACTGCCACGTCCTACCCGTCCAGTTGCACATAAAACGGACGGGATCATATAGGTGGACCACATCATCATCTCATAAATGGATACGGTATCAATTCCTGCGTCTCATTTGGAGCTCCCCGCAACAAAAAGCGGGAAACACAACGGAATACTCATGGCTCACGCGTCGGTCGCGCTGCCGCGCCGCCCTCGCTGGCTGCTGCTCGCGGCGCTGGCCGTGTGGCTCGGCGCCGCCGCCGTCAGCGCGATCCCGTCGGTGCCTGTGGCGTCGTTCTCGCTTGAGGACGTGGCCGCGAACCGAGATGAGACCGTGCTGGAGCTCGTCGCGGCGCTCGAATCGAAAGGCATCGTCGCGCTCCGTGACGTGCCGGCGTACGTCGAAACGCGCGCCGCATTCCTGCAGGTTGCGACAGAGTGCGTTGCGGCGGCAAGCGGGGACGGGATCCAGTCCAAGACGCTCCGCGACGGCACGACGCGCCGCACGATCAGCACGGCGTCGCAGCTCCACAACCCGGAGCTCGCGCAGAGTGCCGTGGCGCGCGCGTGCCCGCAGTACCTGCCGCAGCTGCGCGCGTTCAGCGAGCTTCTCAACGTCGTGACGCTGCGGCTCGCGCGCGCGATCGACGGCGCGCTTGAGGGCTCGTCGTCGCACCTGCGGGGCGAGAAGATCGCGGAAGTTGTGGCCAACGCGCACCACCTCGACCACTTCCACGCGTACTCGTCGCCGCGTTCCGAGGCAAAGCCCACGGTCACCGATGATCGGGAAGATGACAAAGCCCAGGAGGAGGCGGTGCTGAGTCTGGATCTCCACACGGACAACGGCGTGATGATTGTCATGACAGCACCCGAGTTTTACTCGTTCCAAGAAGGTGCCAAGCCCGTGCGCGTCTCGCGTGACGCGATCCTGTCCGGCCCGCAGGCCTCTGCGGGGCTTCTCATCAAGCAGCCGCGCCAGCAGCACGTCGTGCAGCCCGTTATCAAAGACGACGAGCTCATTGTAATGATCGGCGAAGGCTACAAGGCCTGGATGTATTCATCGCTCGACTTTAAGCCGGTGCTTCACGGCATGCAGATGCCGCAGTTCTCGCGCGAACTGGGCCAAGTCGCGCGTGCGTGGTTTGGGAAAATGATTCTTCTGCCGCGTGATCGGCCCGTGAAGAAGCTCGGGATGACGTTCGAGGAGTACAGCAAGCGCGCGACCTCGTATGTGCTCGGCCAGAAAGGTACCGAGGGCTTTAGCGCCGTCGCGTGCCCGCCGCATACCAAGCTCGTCGAGTCGGACAAGTCGTGCGCGCTCCAGCTGTTCGATCCGCTGCCCGACTCGCGCGCGTCCCGCGAAGAGTGCATGAGTCTGTGCAACACGCACTCGGACGAGGAGTGCCAGGCGCTGTGTCAGTACGTGGCCACCGTGCCCAGCGGCGGCGTGGACTGCTGGATGTTGTGTCTGCCGAACGACGGCTGCGCGAGCGACGAAGTCGCCAAGTGCGACCCGAGCGGCAAGCAGCGAACCGTGTGTGTGGCCGCGACAGCATAGACTGGATCAAAAGTTGCTTTTGCTGGATTCCAGCGGCGCCCTCTTCGTGTACACCGGAAAAGTGTGGTGTCTTCTCAATTTCAATTGTTCATCGCTTTCTGATGCGGCTGGGGCCCTCCTCGACAGCGTCCTCGCTCGATGAAGGAGCAACTTAGCTACCGCGCGAAGGCCCAGGATACCGTGGCCGAACGCCGTAATAGATGCCATCACGACCGCCGGCATAAAATACATCTGGATGTCCGCTCCGAGCTGGGTCATCCTTGTGCCGATGTGAGGAATCGCGAGGAAATAGACGTGGAGCGCCGCTGTCGCGACCGCTAGACCTGTGGCGGCGGTGTGGACGACGATGATCCACACGCGCGCCAGTCGAAACAGTATCGTCGCACGCGAAGCGCCGGCGGTCGCACGAACCTGCGCCTTTGAAACGCGTACTGGGCCTCGAAACACGCTGCGCGGGGACTGCAAACGTCCTGTGAGGCTTCGATTGGGCTGTGCAGTAAGATGGAGCGCAAGGAAACGAACTATTTCGAGCGCGGCGCCACATTACCGCAACTCGGAGGCGATTGGTGCAATTGCACGGCCAGAGTCAAGTGGCTTCTAAAGGGTTACGTGATCCAAGATCCGCCCGTGGTGTTAGTTCACTACCTGCCCATGTACATAGGGTATGATATATCAGAGGTAGTTCGTCTATGTCCACCACACTATTTGGGGATCCGCGGCTCTTCATGGTCATCAGACGAAGAGCTCCAAACAGCGCGATCTTTCTACGGATCCATGAGAGTCTCACAGTCGCACCATTTCCGATTCCTCGGCGACATGAGAAGGCGTGTACAGCTCCTCGTAGCGGCTGTGCTGCTCGCGCTGCTGGGCACGCTGCTGGCGCCGTTGGCCGATGCGCACGCCGCGCGCTGCCCCGGCGAGCCCAACCAGTGCTCGCTCCACGGCGCCTGCGCGATCAACCGCCTCGGGCAGCACGTATGCAACTGCCAGTGGGGCTACCACGGCAGCGACTGCGCCAAGAGTACGTGTCACTTCAACGCAGGTCTTGTCTATCTGTGGTCTGTGGAACCTAATGTCCGAGTGTGTCGCTCAACAGAGATGTGCCCGCACGGCGTGGATCCGACGTCGCCGCTCACGGGCGACAAGACGCTGCGGTTCACGATCTCGGCGCCGCCGGCGCTCAGCGATCTGCCGTCGAATGTCGCGACCCAGTACGCGCTCCAGGGTAAGTTCGTGCTCACGTTCCAGGCGCACTCGGTGGAGATGGAGATGCCGCTGGACGAGCTCACGAGCGACGCGTGCGCGCGCGTGTTCCGCCGCTTCCAGAACCTCGCGAGCGTCGTACGTCTGCCACCTATTTGTTCTAATCTTCCTGTCTGTGAGGTGCTGACCTTCTTGTGTTCGGGCGTGTAATAGTCGTGCGAGCGCGTCGAGTTCCGAGCGCCGGCCTCGGCCGTGTTCGAGGTCACGATCCACGCGTTCCCCGTGTACCCGATCATGAACAACCTCTACCGCCACGAGGGCAATCCGAGCGCGAGCGACTTTTGGTGCGACGGCAGCAGCGTCGTCGTCACAAAAAACGGCGGCGTGCTCGCGGGCAGTGGCGTCCAGTGCAGCTTCCAGGCCACTAACGAGGGCAACGTCAAGCCGTACCACCCGTGCAGCCGGCACGGCGTCTGCAACGACCAGACAGGCCTGTGCACGTGCGAAGCCGGCTTCTACGGCGACAACTGCGCCAACAACAAGGACGAGGAGGACATTCTCGTGGCGCCGTCCACCGGCCCGTTCTTCCAGGGCAACGTGCTGCGCGTGAGCGCCAAGCGCGAGCCCTCGACTGCGTTCAACCTCATCAAGGCCGACGTGAACGGCGCGACGGTCTTCTCTATGGACGGCACTGGTGACGCGGTCTTCCACGACGGCTCGGTGTACGTCAAAGATGGCGACATTGTTCTCCAGGACGGCCAGCTCCGTGTCCAGAAAGGCAGCAGCGTCGCGCTAGACGGCGCCGATGTCAAGATCCAGAACGGCCACGTCCACGTGGTCTCCACTGAAGAGCACGCTTCATCTGCTGATGGCGTCGCACTGCTTCGTCTGGACATGACCAGCGCCTCGTCCGGTGCCGACTTCATGCGATTGTCGAAGGAGAACGCCGTGCTCTTTCGCGTCTCGAGCTCTGGGGCCGTGGTTGTGCAGGACGGCGGCGTCGAAATACTCAAAGGAGGCATCAAAGTGTATCGCGGCGGCCTCCAGGTGCTCACGGACGGCGTGCGCGTGCTGCAAGGCGGCGTCGAGATCGCCAACGACGGGCTTCAAATCCGCCAGGGTAACGTTGTCGTCCAAGGCGGCTCCGTCTCGATCTCGGCGGCTGCGTCGCCGACCAAGAAGACGAAAGGAGCGACAGCCGCTGTGCTGAGCGTGGAAAGCGCAAGCGCCCAGGCGCCCGTGATCTTCGTGTCGTCCGCGGACCGTGGAGCTCCGACGTTCGAGGTGCTCGGTTCCGGCCAGACCCGTATCCAGAGTGGCGGTCTCAAGGTCGCGTCCGGGGGCGTGGACATCGAATCCGGCGGCCAGACCATCCAGTCGGGTGGGCTCGTGGTCAAGAGCGGCGGCATCGTCGTGGAGACGGGCACCGTGACCACGCGCGGCGGCTTCAACATTGAAGATGGCGGTCTGAAAGTGCAGAACAATAACATCAATGGCCCTGTTCTGTCGCTGTCGTCGTCGAACGCGCACTACGCGGGCAGTATGCTGGCGTTCACCGTCAACCAAAGCGTCTCGACGGATCCGCCGTACCGACTCATCGAAGCGGTCGAGTTCGGCCACGCGGACGGCATCCCCGACAGCGTGTTCACAGTCGAGAGTAACGGTCGCGTGACCACGAAAGGCGACATCACGACGCTCGCGAACGGCCGCATCATCTCGGCGGGCGCGTTGGTCTCGGAGGCGCAGGTAGTGTTATCGCACATCCAGATTCTCGCCGGTGAGACCGTCGAGATTCCGGCGACCAACAGCTACGTCAAAGTCACGGACGACGGGGCCGTGGCCGCCAATGTCGTGCACCTCGACAGAGCGAACGCGTTTGCCGGTCAGTTACTGGTTATTCAGAACGAAGACGAGCAGCCGCTCGACGGCGACGTGTCGGTGAAACCGGCGTCGGCCGCGATCTTTGTGTTCGACGGCCTCGCGTGGCGCGCGCTCACGGCGGCGTCGTTCGACACGTCCGTGATCACGGGCGTCAAGAGCTTCGAGGCCGCGAACGACCTCAATTTTGGCGACATCAAGCTCACGGTCAACAACCTCCAGGTCGCGAGCCAGCGTGCGGGCTTTGTTGCGCTCTACGGCAAGGGCGGCGAGCTGACGCAGGACGAGCAGCTCAAGTTTGACGCCGCGCAAGGTTTGCTGACTGTCGACAAGCTCGACGCGCGCAGCATCTCCGGACGCATCGACATGACGCAGAGCGAGCTGCGCGGTGTGGAGATCGTCGGCGGCCACATCAGCAACGTCAACATGACCGACATCGAGATGGTCGAGGTGAGCGGCGAGCTGTTTGTGGAGAACCAGGCGTTCTTCGGTGCCGGCATCACCGTGGACGGGCAGGTCATGGGTTCGGGCGCCTACATCGACGCGTCTGACGCACGGTTTAAGAAAGACATTGAGCCGCTCGACGGGGAGACGGCGATGAGATATATCACGCAGCTCCAGGGCGTCGAGTACGCGTACCGCACGGACGAGGCGTTCGCGGCACGGCACTTCAGCTCGCGGCGCGAGATCGGCTTTGTCGCGCAGGAGGTCGAGCGCGTGCTGCCGCAGGTCGTGGCCGAGGACGCCGAGGGCTTCAAGTACGTAGCGTACGCGCGCGTGGCGCCCGTGCTCGTGGAGGCCGTGAAGCAGCTCGAGAAGGAGAACCGCGAGCTGCGCACGGCGCTGGGCGAGCTCACACAGCAAGTGCGCGCACTGGGCGAGCTGCTGGGCGCCAAGCGGTGAGCTCTGATATTGTGGACGCAGGAAGAGAGAGAGACCGAGCAGTTTGGAATCAAGCCACTGTAGTACAGTGGTGTACAGTACAGTACCAATGGAGGTTGTCTGGGGAAGAGGACTGCGCTTTGGGTGACAGGCTGTCAGCGGTGGTGCCACTGGCGGCGTGAAGAGCGTGGCAGCCGCAGGAAAGAAGTCAGCATGTCCGTGCCAGCGCCCGTGGCACACACATTCGAGCGTCACCCGAGGGAATGCATCCACAGGAACACTCCGCTGGCGCTGATGTGGCAGCGTGATTGGCGCTCACGTCCAAAGGGCTCGCGAATGACGACGTGGCAGCACCGCCTTCTACTTCTGGGCCAACGTGGCACAAGCAAATATTAGAACAAAACGTGCGTCGGCGGAATGAAAACAAAAATCTCACGACTGTGGTCCTGTTCTTTATCTGGTGGAACCAAAGGGGAGAGCAAATTGGTGGGCTCCGGACGAATCAAGGTGTCCCGGGTGGATCAGTCCCGCGGGGCTTTCTTCAAGCTGGCGGTCCCACAGTCGTGCGATAACCGGGGCCTACGGGTGGATCGACGCCGGAACACAAGCATTGGAGGCGGCCCAGGAAAAACAGTTCCACGACCGTGAGATGGGGAGGTCATCGCTTTTTCCAAGCTGTACCGACGGTCAGTCATCCCCAAGATCAAAACCGGCATGGGAGATAACGTTCTTTCGAGAACAGTTCTCTCTCTTGTGCTACACGCGCGAGGGGGGAGAACCAAGAGTAAGATGATAGAGATCCGACCGAGTCTGGACGCTCGCTCGACTTCTCAATGGCCTAGAGAAGAGAGGGCCGGCTTGACTTCGGAGTCCGAAGACTGGACGACGAGCACGTTCCGGTCTTGTGGATGGCAAGAGTTCAAAGTTCGAAACGGCTCGGCTTTGTGCCTAGCGGGTCAAGGTGGGACCTTGAACTTCAACGCTGCCCAAAAGTGTTCGCCATGCCCATAGTGAAATCAAGTGTTTCGGTAGACAGTGCAACTCCCTCCCAGTTTCTTGTGCAACAGGCACACACACACAAAAAGCCCAACATCATCTCCTTCATCCACCAGCGAGTGCCGCACCACAATCGTTTTTGTTCCTGACAACAGAGTACTGTAGAGCCGGCCGAAAGCCTGTGGAAAATGGGTCAGACTCTCCGGTGGCGGGGGACTCGCCTCCCATCATTGCGGGAGAACTGGCAAACGAATTGATCGCAAGACTAACGGCCCGTAGAGTCTGGTTCAGTACACGTGCAATCGCCCGCGAGTCTCCTCCCTCGTGTGTGCAGAGGGAGTGTTACAGTAGGTCTTCTCGAAGCTTCCATCCACGATTGCACCTCGCCCCAGTGGGCCCCCCACCCAGTCAACCTCGGACAAACTTTCCCGTTCTGAGCCTGACGTGGTGACTGAGGGAGCGCAACACACACCGTGCTCCTCCCGTTTCCGAAAACAAGGCCCCACGCTCTGGTTCTCCCATACCTGCGGTCATCGTCCTGTCCAGCAGTGCCACTCCTCGCCCCGGCGAGGGCCCAGGAAAGCTTGAACGTGTGCCTAGCAGGTCCTCTTCCCGTGCCTTTGACTTCGATCGGCGGGCGACTGAAACTCTAGGCATTCTCCAATTTGCCTCCTTCCAGACAAATTAGCTTCCCTCTCTACCATGAAGTTCGCTGTTATCGCCGCACTCGCGCTCGCCTCGACGGTCTCGGCCGACGTCTCCACCACTCGCTGCAACCTCACGACCATCAACCCGTGGGTCACGAGCACGGCCGAGCCGGGCAAGGCCTGCTTGGACAGCGCGGGCTTCAAGGGCTCGGGCTACGCGTCGCCCAACGAGGCGTCGATCAACCAGGTGTGCAAGGACACCAACTGCCGCGTCATGCTCGACGCGACGGTCGCTGTGCGCCCGGCGATTGGCGACTGCTACGTCTCCCAGAGCGGTGTGAAGATCAACTTCTACGAGACGGTCATCCTCCCGTACTCCGAGGCCTGCAAGACCATCGTTCCGCCCACGACGGCGCCGCCCCCGACCACGCCGGCGCCGACCACCCCGGCGCCGACCACGGCCGAGCCCACGACCAAGCCCGTGCCGACCACTCCGGCGCCGACCACGGCCGAGCCCACGACCAAGCCCGTGCCGATCACCCCGGCGCCGACCACGGCCGAGCCCACGAAGCCTGTGCCGACCACGCTGCGCCCGCAGTGCTAAGCATCCGCGAGTCGCAAGTTTTGAACCACGTGTGGTGCTTTCCGTTCCAATGCGTCTCGCCAGCACACGTGCTGAGACGGCGGTCGCTCGATCGGACTAATGGGTGCAGTTGTGAGTCAGGATCGTGTTGCCCATAACTGAATGCACAATTTTTATTGCCTGTACGTTCGTGACGTGCACGTTTCTAGTTGATACATGGGGTCTCACGAACACGACGAAGGAGCACGTGCATTAGACATCAAGTGGACCGAGTGGCACACGTGACTGAAGAGCACGTTCGAACCCAAGCTTCATTGTTCCATGATGTTGGTTCACATGTCTTACATTGAGGTAAACGCATTTGACTAAAAGCAGGGTTCTTTGCGATCATGAGGTCGTGAAACCGTGCTGCTCCGTGTTGAGGATCGCGTACATGATCCGCTTGAGCTTCTGCTTGTCTGTGTGGCGCGGTAGATCCAAGCGGTTGAAGCAGGCGTGGCTGCGTACGTATCCTTCGTCGGAGAGATCGATTCCCTTGAGCGTGAAGGGACATAACCGACCGTCATAGCTTGTCAGAGCGCTGAAGCCGGAGGACGGCACGCGCGACGATCCGGTCGCAAACTGGAGAAGCCGCCGCCGGTACTCGTTGGGCATCTCTCGAACGATCTCCCAGAACCATTTCCGGCTCGGGTGCTTGTACAGGTCGCTTGTGTACTTGGTGTTTCGCTCCCAGTCATCCACGTCGACCTCGTCTGGGCCGCAAAGCACGAGATCGAGCTCTTCCGAATCAAACATCATGAGAAGCTCGGGCGGGATCACCTCATAAAGTCCCCGCAGGAACGCATACAGCTGCGGGGTGACGCTCTCGAATAACCGGTACCGAAAGAGCAGGTCGACATACTCGCGCTTGTTGGCGTCCGTCACGGGAACATTGCGGCCGTCTGCGACAAGATCGACCGTCTCCACCGCCGCTCCGACTTGCTCGGTCACGCTGAAATCAAGACACAGCGACTCGGCACCTTCGTTCTCGAGCAGCCACAGCATATTCTTGAACGCAGCCGGGTCAAAGTACTCGAGGTCGTAAAAGTTCAGCGGCTGGCCAAGGATGATCTTCAGCAACGGACGCGACAAGTGGAATCCCGTCGCATTTCCTTCCAGCAGCGATCGCCCGAGTAGCCGGCCGGACGCGAGGAAATAGATGAGGTAGTCGTCGCCAATGTCGTGCTTGGAGTGCGGGTTCAAAAAGTACGCCTGCTCGTCCTTGTCGACGCACCAGAAAATGCCCTTCTCCTTCTTGACAAGCCCTTCGTTGAGCAGGAGAAACCACTCGCGATAGACACCACCGGCGTCCACGGCCTTCTCGTCGATAAAGTCGATGCGGAACGCGACCCGCACGTCCTTTTGCTGGATCAGCGCCATCAGCTTCATCGAGTCTTCGACTACCGTCGCGCGGTCCAAGTGCATCTTCATGTGGAGTTCACCAGGGGGCACAAAGATGTTGGACGTGATGCGCACGAAGTCCGCGAGCTTGGTCGGGAAGTCGTGCTGGAAGCGGCCATGGAAGCTTCTCGTGTTGCCGCCCAGTGTGTTCTCGTCCAGCGTCGACTCCACGTGGACCGGGAACACGACCGCATCGGCCGTGTCGGGATCTTCGAGCACGACTTTCATACCCTCACACTCCTTCGTGAGCTGCGCGATCCGCTCCTCGTATGTCACACGGATGGGGCCCTTGACTTCGTGTTCCTCCGTATCGCTGCACTCGTCGCCGTCATCCGACGTACCCGCCGTGTCCGATCCGTGCGGCTCGTCTTGTTCCGGAATGACAATCTCGACGTCAAACAGCTCATCTAGAGCCGGTTCCTTCGGCGCGAATCGTAGCACATAGCTCGGAAGCGCCACGGCAGTTGAGGATTCGCCTCGCGCGGCCGCCTCCGGGTCGTGCTTCCACCGGTACGCGCCGTTCGCGTCGACCTCGCGTACCCACTCGCGCCGTTTCCTGTGTCACCACAACCAAACGGTTAGAACCTCGCTCTTCCGCGCGGCACACCGATTATTTCATCTGCCGGGAACGCACCGTGCTCGCTGCTGGCGCGCGACGCTGGGCACGGAAGAGAGCATCTCGCCGCGGGGCGAGGTGACCGAGAGCGCGCGGTTCGCGCTCTCGCGGCTCTTTTTGTCCTTCTTGCTCTCGAGCGCACTGCGCAGCGGGTCCTCCATCGTCTCGCCGCAGAGCTGGCAGAAGATCGCGCGCTTAAAGTTCTGGAAGCCGCAGCCTATGCAGACGTTAAAGCCCTCCACTGCTTGGCTCAGCGCCGCGTCTGTGCGGTGGATCGTAGACCTGTTCGCATAGATATTCTGTGAGTTCTCTGGATGGCATCCGGAGAAGCGGGAACAGAGCGTGGCACGTACTCTGGATGGAGCGGCGCGTGGAGCGCGAGCTCGTGGCTGCGCTTGCGGTTGACTCGGTAGGCGAAGAAGCAGCCGACCGACATGGACAGCCAGATCCCGAGCACCGCGAGCACGGCGATCGACTCGTTCATGCTGGAGTCGTTCCTTTATGTGCGCGCGCGTTTTGATCTGCGTGGATCCGTGGAAACAGATCTCAAATTTCTCCGGACGGCGCGCGCGTAAATTACGTGACCACACTGGACGACGCTGGATGGGTGAGGTCTGGGTAACTTTCTCAGAGGCGTCGATGGTCTAAGACACAGACGGTTTAGACCATACGTTGTGCGCGCGTCAGGAACGGTCGATGTGGTCTTGACGCTCCACACGCAAGAAGCGGAAATGCTCTTTCGCGCTATTGAGGAATCGTGGGTGGCGCTGGGTGGCACGGGATTCTCCACGCGATAGGCTGTGTGGCTGATCGAATCGATGGGGCGCGAATCGCGCAATCCTTTCTCCATCTTGCTTCCACTAAACAAAACCAACAGCCCACACAAAGCACACAGAACCGCTGGCGCCAGCATAGAACTGGGCAGAATCACCATCATTCCCGACAGCGAAACGGGGAAGGAACCCAACTTCAAAATGAGGCTTCGCCACACGTTTGACCTTCACATACGCATTTTTGGCACAGAGTTTGTGCATCTGTTTCAAGCTGTAGTAGCAAATCATGCATCTCTTTACCTTTGTAATTATATATTTGGCGTAGTTAGATACGTGATGGTGAAGCGTCGTCTCTGGTGTTGTGTGCTGGTCCATCCATGTGACGAGGGCACCGCCTCTCGATTCTGAAGGCAGCCTGGATCTTTCCCCTCCCAAAGCTAAAAAAAAGATTCTTACCTGACGGAATGGATACAAGAGGCCCAACGATGACGCTGAAGCAAAAATTCCGAGATCCGCAAAGCCGCTGGGCGAAACGTCGTGGCGGACTTGCCCACCTTCTCAGTGAGTTCTCATCCTCGATTGGGTGCTTCTCCTACGGTGTTGACGGTTGAGGAGGGAGACACAAAGAGAAATCTGGCATCTTCCGTGTGGTGGACCGTAACGGAAAAAAGCGACAGGGGGAGAACACCAATCAGAACACGCATCCCTGTCGTCGAGCTCCACCCAGCCTCAACGCCACGGCGGCATATCAGGAGCGCTATAGTCTGCTGCTCCACACGAACAAAAGACACCGCCGCCAACGCAATCGTGTTCGGCACCTGCAGAGAGAACTGGAACCAAAAAGTTGCACACGGCCTCCCCATGTAGGACCGGTACGTTTCCTCCATTTTAGACCGGCGGCGCGGTCTCAATGTGGAGCCGCTCGCGCAGCTCCGCCAGCGGCGTCTCGAACTCTTTCTCGTAGTACACGTTCATGAGGAAGTGGGCCTTGTGCCCGGCGCGGTGGGCCCACGGGATGTAGTCGCGCACGAGGCGCTTGCGTTCGTCTAACACAAAAGATTCCCATACATATACGTCAGCTTCGAAGATTCCCTCCCCATTCTTCGAATAAAGTCATGCTACTGGCGACGCACCTGAAGTGAGACGGAGCGGGCCCACGAAGCCGCTCAGCGCGCACACGGGCAGCCCGGTCTGGACGAGCTCGACGTACTTGAGGATGATCTCGCCAAACACCGTCGGCGGCAGGCCGAACAGCGTGTGCCAAAAGTCATGGAGCTCACGGTAGCGGCGCATGACGTACGCGAGCTCCGGGTCGTCCACGAACTTGACGTACGAGCGGCCGTCAGCCTCGAAACTGTGTCAAAATGCAACCGATATTAGCGTCATGTTCGCCACTTACCACAGTCATGAAAGTCGCTAGAAACGTACCCGTGGGCGTCCATGAACTGCGAGTACGCGTAGCCGAACGTGTCCTTGGGGAGCGCGCGCAGGTACTCGATGTCGATCTGGTCGCTGCGGATGCTGGGCTGCTCCACGAGGATGCGCGTGCCCACGGGGTCCGAGCACATGCGCGCGTGGATGCGCTGCAGTGCGTCGCGGCCCGTGACCTCGCCCAACGCCGCGAGCATGTCCCCGCGCTCCGGGTTGCTCAGCACCGAGAACGCCGACACGACCGAGAGCAGGATCTTTTGCGTCGGCGACGTGGGCATGTGGCTGTCGTACAACACGCGCTTGGCCGGCTCGCCCGCCACATGGGCGCTCGCGGCGTCGCCGTGGAGCCCGCGCGAGGCGGCGTCAGATGTCGCAAGCGGAGCGGTCACGCGCAGACGCGTCCGCGCGGCCGACGCGGCGCGCTGGACGCCGCGCAGCAACAGCTCTCTCGCCACCATCTTGATCTCTCTCTTTGTATGGAACGACTTCCTCACGGTTCCGAGAACCGCATGTCACTTGCGCGCAGCTGTTACGAACTGCTATGGAGAGTGTTGAAGTCATGTGGCAGGCATTCGAACACATGGTTCATGTGTGTGACTCTTCGCGCGACCTTCGTGCGACCCGTCCGTATTCTGTCGTCGAGTTGCATGGTGCCTCATTTTCCAGCCCACGGGACCTGTGGGGGGAATCGAAGGAACGATCAGTCGTCCCCCCCATCGAGAGATCGAGGGATCCAGCGCGGACCTATCGGGCGAGATCGGGAGATAGTCGACGTCGACCGTAAGGAAGGAAGGAGATTCGCGGTCACTCCCGCGTCTAACCTTCGCGCGACACCATGGCCTCGCGCCGCGTGTTCGTCCAGCTCGCCAAGGTTGTGAACCAGCAGCTCCACATGAGCTCGCCGACCATGGGCTTCGCGCTGCCCGACGATCCCTGGATCAACACCGTCAACGAGTTCATCATGGTGCGCGCCATACCCTGCATCGTATAGTCCGTCAAAGGGATACGCGTCTAACCTTCGTCGCTGTTTAGGCCTGCTACGACGACGACATGGAGCCGAGCGAGCGCCCGCCGGGCGTGCTAGAGGGCTGCCGCGTGCTGGACGCCACGTCGCTGCAGCAGATCACCGACGCGCGCGTGTTCGAGGACGGCAAGCAGTACATTCTGTGCATATCGCAGGCCGACTTTGAGGCGATCCTGCGCAAGCACGGGCTCCCGGTGCCCGGCGCCGCGAGCAACGGCGCCGCCGCCGGGTTTGCGAACGGCCGCGACGAGCGCCAGTCGATCGCGACGACCGACCAGCTCGAGTCGCTCGAGGAGCTGAGCTACTACTTTGACGACGCCGGCACGCTGCGCCACTGCGCGACGAGCCAGGCGGTCCACGAGATCATGAGCGACGAGCGCCGCGCTGGCGAGATCGACGAGATCGTCAAGGCCGCGATCTTCCACATCCAGATGGAGATGCTCGCGGAGCTCAACTTCAAGCAGGCCCACTTGCCGCTCGACATGCGCGCCGACGAGCCCAAGGAGGTGCGCTCGAGCGTCTTCCTGACGTCGGACTGGAAGACGAACGACAACCTGCTCATCGTGATCAACGGTGGGCGAGGCGTGCAGCCCGGTATCTGGAGCCGCGACTTGCTCATCCAGGAAGGGCTCGAGCTGGGCTCGATGCTGCCCGTGTTCCGGCATGCGCGGAGCAGCGGGTTCTCGGTGGCGGTGCTGAATCCCTTCACGAACAACGTGACCGTGGGGAACGAGCTTTACCAGATTCGACACAACTCGACGCCCGATGAGCATACGCTGTATGTGTGGGACAACATCATCAGCCGATCGCAGGCCAAGAATGTGTACGTGCTTGCGTATTCGTTTGGGGCCAAGCTCGTGACCACGCTGTTGCAAAAACGGGAGGCGCAAGCGGTCCAAAAGCTCAAGGGAATCGTCTTTGCGGAGGGCGCGTACCGCATTGATCCGAGCACGACGTCCCCGATGGTTGGCCAGTTCTTGCGACAACGGGCGATCAACTTCAAGGCCGATTCGTCTGTTGCGATGGGCAACCACATCCCAATGGTCGAGGAGCAGTTGTCGTGCAATTGTTTGTCGGTCGGTGATCTTGCTGCCTCGACGGATCCCTCATTATCCAGACGAGGAAGCAGCAACAAGGCGCGGACGATTAGCTTGTGCTTGGAGATGACGTTCAAATATTTCGTCGCGGTGCGTGAACGCGGCAACCTCGCTTCGCAGTTCATCGCTGAATCCACCTCTCGGTCGCGGTCTCTTTTCGGAAGCAAAATTCGCAGTCGCCTGGAATCAATAACGACGCCAGGCCGAGGTCGGCGAATGAGCAACATGCCCGAAGGCCCGCCGCGCAGAAAAGCCCGGCTTGACTCAAGAGACTCGATGGCTGGCACGTCCGCCATGCGTGCATCGACTCTGAGCGCTGGCAGCGGGCACGCCACTGTCTCGGTCAGTGACTTCGACTTGATCAAGGTGATCGGCAAGGGGTCCATAGGCAAGGTCTTCCTTGTTCGTAAAGTGGACACACACGTGATTTATGCCATGAAAGTGATCCGCAAGATGAATGTCGTGCGCAGTGGTCTCGAAGAAAGTATCAAGACTGAACGATTGATCCTGGAGGAGATTGACCATCCGTTCATCGCGCGCCTGCGGTTCTCATTCCAGACCAGAGACAAGCTGTACCTCGTCACCGACTTTTGCAGTGGCGGCGAGCTGTTCCAGCATATGAATGGCTCTTTCTCATACGATCTCGCTCTATTCTATGCCGCAGAGCTCGTGCTCGCGCTTGAACACCTACACAGCCGCAAGGTCGCGTACCGAGACTTGAAGCCGGAAAACATTCTACTCGAAGCCTCCGGCCACCTTCGAATCACAGACTTCGGGCTGTCGAAGCAGGATGTTGTTGCTGACGATGGTGCTCGCACGATGGTCGGTAGTACGGAGTACATGGCGCCGGAAGTGCTCGCGATGCAGACGTACGGCTACGCCGTGGACTGGTGGTCTCTTGGCGTGTTCATTTACGAGATGCTTGTTGGCGATCATCCTTTTGCGGACGACACGAGCAACGGCCACATCATGAAGAAGAATGCGATGACTCCAGGGTTCGTGAAGCACAAAATCCCCTCCGGCTTGGCCCCCGAGGCCGCGTCGCTCATCGTGGGGCTGCTCGAGTTCAACCCAAGTAAACGTCTCGGCTCGCGTGGTGCGCAAGAAGTGCGAGGCCACCCATTCTTCGCCCCCGTCGACTGGGACAAGCTCATGCGACGCGAAGTACGACCACCGTGGCGACCGATGGTGCGTAGCGAATCGGACGTCCAGAATTTTGACCCTGAGTTTACATCGGAGCCCGTCGTGGACAGTGTCATGACGCACCAGTCCATGGGGCTGAGCACGACGTTCGAGAACTTCACATTCGACCCGACCACGTCGTCCATGCGGAAGAGATAAAGTGATCTCAGTTGTTCATCACCCTTGATCTGTAGTCGCATCAGATAGGAGACCAAAATGCAGTCATCTGCTTCATTGTTTATTTTTTTGTTTTCATTTCGTTAGCAAACATTGTGTTTCGTTACAGTCGCTACGCACTGCGCTGCCATTCGCGACGTGCGCATTTCATGGGTGGGCTCCCATTCGCCCGCTGCGTCGCTAGAAACAATAAAAAAGAGATGGAACAACTTTCGCACCGGGCTTTCTCGACCGTCGTCAAGCACGCCCCCGGCTCGCTTACACGCTCGCGAGTCGTGAACAAGCAGTGGAATTCGAGTGCGCGCATCACTGTGCTGCCGTCGCGACCGCCTTCTTGCCATTGAGCGTGGCGCTCGTGCCGTTGCTGGTACCGTTCTGAATCGCCTGCCGTGTCAGCGCCGCGGTGGCCGCGGGCTGCGGCGCCAGAATCTTACGGATCACGGCCGAGCTCGCGGCACCAAACATCGGGCGGAACTGGTTGTAGAAGAACGAGACGAACGGCACGTTGGCGAAGACCGAGTAGAAGTCGTAGTGGTCCGTGTGGGTTGCGATCTTGCCGTTCTTGAGCTCAATGACCGAGAACACGCGCAGCGTGACCTTGATCCAGTTCGGGAATGGCTTGAGGCGGAAGACCATCGAGCTGTCGATCGTGAGCACGGACGAGCCGGCCATCGAGCCGCGCACAAGCGTGGCCTTGGACGACTTGATGAACTTGCCCAGCACGCGGAACTGCGCCTGGATGTTCTCGAGCCCGTGGACCTGAACGATCGGGTCCGTGAAGACCGCGTCCGCGTGGTAGAACCGCGCGATGATCTCGTCGCTGGGCGAGCCCACGTCGTAGAGCGAGAGGATACTCTCGGCCAGCTCCTGAGCGCTGCGCGTCGCCATATTCACGGAGAAGAGGGAGGTGTCGTCGGGGATGATTTTCGATTATGAGACTTTGGAGCTGCTCGGCCGCCTGGCTGGGACTTGGCACGCTTCGTCTGGTTCTTTAGCGCCAACTGTCAGAACGTCGGAACCAACGTTTTGTTCTTGTTCTCCGCTTTCTCATCACCCACCGCACACCGCCCACAAAGAGTTGGAGCGAGAGGAGAGAAGAGAGTCGAACATCCGTATCCAACGCGTAATTTACCGTATATAACGGGTTGGATACGCGTGGAATACGCAACGTCGACATGACGCGTCACTTCCCCAGTTCGATTTCTGTTCCGCGCGAGAGTTGGAAGTGCTCTCTGGGGATGGAAAGGAAAGCCACCGGCATGGAGAGGGGATCCCACTAGATTTCTATGCGACGCATGAGCTAATGCGCGGGTTCCTTCAAGAAACGGCGTGATGTCTAGTCACCACCCACGCGGGGATGAGCCCGCCGCTCGTCTCTGCGTCGGTGCTGCAGATTGTCGTGGTTTCGCGGCGCGACGACGAAAACGAAGAGGACGACAAACTGTCCCCACTCGTGACGCTGACACCGGAAGCCGCGCCGGTCGCGTCACACACCGGACTGCCGACCGCCGACAACCGCACGGTCTCTCGCTCGCGCGTCGCGAGCCAGCGCCACGTCCAGTCCGGCAGATGCGTGATGCCTGTATACTCGACATCGATCTCCTGGAGCGCGAGGAAGCTCTGGTCCGAGATGCGCAGCGGCAGGCCGGCGCCCGCGAGCGGGTTCGCCGACAGCGCCAGGTAACGCAGCGACGTCGGTGCGTCGAGCGCGAACGCGTCCTCTGGTAGCGCCGTGAGCTCGTTGCCGACGAGCGAGAGGAACTGGAGTTGTGGGAGCTTGAAGACTACGAGCGGCACTGCGTCCAGCGCCGCAAACTCGATGTACAAGGAGACCATGTTTGGCCACAGCTCGTCGAGGTTGTCGGGAAGCGTGCGCAAGTTGGAGTCGAAGATTTCGATGTCTTGAAGCGTTGGCGGTAGTGTGGGCTGTATCATCGCGGCAGGAAGTCCACCCGTCTCGGAGAGGTTGACATGCACGAAGAACAAGGAGTTGAGCCGCCGGAACGCGTCGCGGTGGAGTGCGCTGGGGTCGTCCCAATCGACGATGGTGGAGTTGAAGATGACAATCCCGTACAAGTTTGGGAACGTGCGGATCCGCGTGGGCATGTGTAAGGCTGGGCAGTTCGAGATGGCCACGACCGACAGAGACTCTTCGTCGATCCGTCCGAGCTGTTGGTCAAGGATGGACGCGGCGCCAGAAGTATTGAAGTAGCTGCAATCAAGGTTGATCACCGCGCACGAAGATTTCGAATTGAACCAGGCGCTGTTGTGAAGTTCGCAACCGGCTTCTTCGTGGATGTGATGGTGCGCGAGGACATGAACGGCAACGACAACCAGTCCCCAGCAGCAAGTCAAGAGCTGGAGGTATCGAGTTGCTTTGATCCGTCGTCTCGGCCTTTTATTACTCGGGTTGTGCTCCTTTCCAGTGAGCTGGACGGTGCTCGTCCTGTTGAGCACGCGCTTCTTGATTGTCCTCAGGTTGATGAGCAAGTTGATATGAGGGAGGATGGTCGAAACACAGTCTAACGGTGACATCACGAAAAGCTGTTGATTCTCTTGGACTGCGTTGGTGAACCAGACATCATCGTAAAACAACTCGGGAGGGAAGTCGTGCTCGGACGTGTCAAATTGCAGCCAGTACGGAGTGAAGATGACGAGGGGCACAATGACGGAGTTGCAGAAGTCCAGGATTGTGTCGATTGTCACACATAGCAGGTGGATGGCCAAGACGGAGTGTTGCTTTCGCGTTAATACGAAGTGAATGAACGGCGTGGAGAAGCAGTTGATAGTGATGACTGCAACGACCAGCGTGTTGATCCACGTGCTCGAGATGGATTTGCTCAAGTAGTATGCCTGATATGTCTGAAGACCGATCTCAATCGCCTCGCGGAGCTCGAACGTGACCTCAAAATATCGACCTCCGATGCCAAAGAGACTTTGCCACAATCGCCGTGAAGCCCGACCAGTCTGCTTCAAGTACGTCAGTGGGCCATTGGAATGGGAATCGGTTGGTAACGACGAACCAGCGATCTTGGCCGACTTGCATTTCAATCTTTGCACCGCGCGCTCCACCGTTGGGCACGAAAGACTGAGTCTCTTCTGACGAGCACTTGAAATCAAGATTCCCGACATCAAGGTCACGTGACAAGCTGACAGCATCATGAATGTAAAGCCGATGGCGCACATCGTGACAAAAGACGGCAAGTTGAGGGTCGGCACGAAGTAACTCATCTCTGGTGTCGTGATGTACCAATACAGCGCGGCGACCCCGGCAAGAAAGACAGCGTTGACGCAGTGATAGAGCACGACCCCAATCCACGTCAGCCGGAATATCCACGGAGGCACGAGTAGCACCGACCGTTTGAGCGCCGGCAGGCAGGAATCGCCACACTCTACCCGCCCAGGTAAGACCCGAGAATCCAGCATTGCGTGGTTGAGGTGCACGATCGAACTTGGCGTTTGTACATGCACGATCACTGGTGATTGATGAGCGCTGACGTCGGTATATGTATGTACCTATATATAGGCCTACGATGACGCTCTCAGTTTCACATCACCGTCATTGTGGTCGTGGCCGGTGCGGTGGACGCCATGGCGTATTGACGTTCGAAACGGCGTGTCGGGGTGTCAGCATCGTATTGGTCCATGCTTGTACTCGTCGTCCGTGAATTCGCTTTGCGATTGTCCATGATGTTGGACGCTTGCAGCCATACTCAGTATGGCTGCTAGCACACCACGGACAGTATGGCATACTGTCCGTCATCACATGCTCTCCGTGGTGTTATTCGTTGTAAGTTGTCGATCGACGCAGAGACAGCAGAAGCACCCAGTAACACCAAGCGACCTGCCGAGGTCCGGCGTCGGAAGAGTTCTTGTAGCTCCTTCGTGCGATATGTGGCACAGGTTTCCCAGAACCGCTCTCCTCCTCAACGCATCGTCCCATTGGAGGTGCCTTGTCTCGGCTGTCTCGTGAATTCCCTCTATGCGATTCGCTGTCTCCAGATCTAAGCTTCCCACCCACTATCGCCTCTCATCAACATGCCCACGAAGCCCCGCCTCCACAACTGCTGCCAGTACGGAATGAAGATGGCGAGGGGCACGGTCACCGAGTTGCAGAAGTCGAGGATCGAGTCAACTGTCACGCACATGAGATGGATTGGTGAGACGGGAGCTTTGCGCGTGTCAGTGCGTGGTGAATCAACGATGTCGAAAAGCAGTTGATAGTGATAATGGCGACTGCAAGCGAGTTGATCGGCGTGCTCGAGATGGATTTGCTCAAGTAGTACGCCTGATACGCTGAAGACCGATCTCAATAGCCTCGCGCAGCTCGAACATGATTTCGAAACATCGACCTTCGATGCCGAAGAGACAGCGCCACCAACGCTAAGAAGCCAGTATCGACCGCTTCAGGTACTTCAATACATGACGGTAGTGGGAAGCCTAACGTATTGTCAGAGACGTCTTTATCGCTGAAGTTACTCACGGGTTCTGGCGCGTGCGCTCCACCGATCGGCGAGAAAAGCAAAGTCTCCTTCGACGAACACTGGAAGCAACAATCGCCATAATCGCGACGGCGTGACACGCTGACAGTACCAAGAACGTGAAGCCGATGATGCGCATAGCGGGCAAAGGCGGCAAATTGAGCGTCGGCACAAAGTACGCCATGTCGGGCGTTGTGATGTACCAATACAACGCGCTGACTCCTGCGAGAAAACGGCATTGACGCAGCGGTAGAGGACGACGGCAACCCACGTCTGGCGAGGACGCGCGCAGCACAGAGCGATCCAACGGTGGTACCTTCGCGTCGGGAAGCAGGTGACATTCGTCGATCCCTCATTTTTCGCGAGTATGTCTTGCCCGGCTCGCCATCATGGAGAGGGACTCAAAGAAGAACGCTAACTGGGCTGTGTTGTTACGCTGTAGTTGCTTGTGATCCAGGACTCCATGAAGAGTATTGACCGGCTGGCGCTCCAGGCCGAGATCCAGAAATCCAAACTCTTTGACGCCTTCCACGACAGCGCGTTTAAGGGTTACATCCAAGACCCGAAGGAGACGCTGCGGGCGCTGCTC